>VDFB02042380.1:0-29565 GCA_007258455.2 Sequoia sempervirens
GAAATTTTTTACCTTGATCTACGTGTCGGGGAGGCCATATAACTTCCTTGTCCAAAACAAATTACCTCAGAAGCTTCCAACTCTAAAATACGTCAAATTTTATGTGAAAATTTGTTAAATTAGCCTCTGAATGCAATTGTGTGGTTCTTTTTGGCTCAAAATACTCTGAAATTGTAGCTACCCTCTGGATCTAGAAAAAAGAAATCAAACCCTCATAGATTTGACCTCGAGAATCTAAATCAAGCCAAACAAAAGAAAAATTTGACTTTCTCGACAGCTCTAAATCCAATGGAAAACTCCATTTTGGTCTAGGATGCACCAAATGATAGTTCAAGGCACAAAATCTCTCAAGAAGAGGAGAGGAGATTATAGATCTAGAGCTTTGATACCATGTTTAAATTGGGAAAATCAACTCCATAGCTCCCAAGGATCACCTGAAATCAAACACTTGTCACAGAAAGAGAGAATAGCAAAGCTATGGAGGTCAAGATCTATTGCTCTAGAAAAACATGAATCATTATAAATATGCATCTTCTAATGATTATACAATAGAGAATCCTTATTAATGGATAATTAACCTAGAAAACCTAGGTGAGGATAAAATAAGATCATGACATGTGTCCTCATCCTATGACATGAGACATAAAAAGAACATAACCCAAGTAAGCTTACGTAGTTAGAAGAAAAGGAACCTAAAAATTAAATAAATAATTAATTAGGAAATACCTTTTACTCAAGACTTTATTTCCTTGGTTGATTTAGATAATTCTCTTTGGGATCTCTTAATATGGATTTCTCATCTTGGAAGTTTGCACAACTCTGAAAATCTCTAGTCAATTTTTATTTATGTTTTACAATTTTATAGCTTAAAAATCTCTCTTAAAAAGCTCTTGAATTATTTATCTATTTCCAAATTTTTAACATGGTATCAAAGTGTGATTTTTTTAGTTTTTGAGCATTAAAGATCCTAATTGAGAGGGGATTATTATTTTGTAAGATCTTGTAAATTTTGTACACTCCTCTTACATTTTTAACAATCTAGATAATCAAAAAGGATTTATGAAGGTCTATTAATATTTTATGTTGCATGTGATTTATTATGAGATATATGTGATTTCATCTCTTTTAGTTATACTAGTAGTGTTTTTAGATGTTCCAATGTGTTTGAGAGGCTTAAAAAAGTCAGAAAAGGTTTTTATTTCATTGAATTTGGATATTGTACGACAAAGTAGCTAACAAGGGTTAGAAGCTTGAATAAATTGAACTACTAAAATGGGGTATTTTGAAGACAAATGGACCTCATCATTGAGTCCAAAAGGCCTAGAAAACCCCTATTTTGATATAGACTTTCCTATTTTCAATGTTAGTAGAATTTGGAGAATTTTTTTTTACCTTGACCACTTTCCTATTTTAATTTTTACCTATTTTTATTTATGACTAACTTTCCATTTTTTTACCTTGGCCATATTTCTTATTCAATAAAAAATAAGTTTTCTATGATTTTTTACATGTCACAATTAGCTAACTTCTAGAGGTTAGTGGCTAACTATTGTGCTATGTGCTAGTATCTTAGCCATCTAGTTTTCCAACAACCTTTGCCCCACTAGTCAATCACCTCTACCACCAACTCAACTACCCCACCACTAGACCTTAGCTCCTCATTTCTCAACCCAATCAGCACCCATTAGAAAACTAATCAACACCAAAGAACCACCTCAACCCACATGCATTGTCAATCCATCACTCTATTAACACTAGGGTCTCTAGCCCTCTCCATTCCTTCTTTCAATTTGAAAGGTAAAATTTGAGAGGCTCATTCTTAATTTTCAAAAAAAAAAAAAAATGGTGTATAATGTCATGCTCTTTGCATTGGTGTAAGTGGTTTCCTTATTTAAGACTCCTATTTTGTAGAATTTTATTTTTTAAGTGATTTTTCTACTCAATTATGTTTTTGTTGAGCTTAAATTGCTTGTAACTTTTACAAACAGTTTTCTTTAAAGGTGTTATTATTTTAAAATTTGGATTTTTTTCAAGCACTACACATTGGTGTAGCTTTAAATTTCCTATCTTGTAAGAAAATTATGATTTCAACATTTTGGCCTCTTTTGGGCCTTGTAAAACTTGTTTAAATATAGAGCTTTCATTGTAATCATACTAAGATGAAGTGCTAAACATTCTAATTTTTGGGGGGTCTTGTCAACAAATAAGAGTATTGAAATTAAACAATTTGGGGGTTGTTTATTCATATGGACTCAACTTATAAAGTATTAATTTTGTGTGCCAATCTTGGGGAGTTATACATAGGAATTTGGTTATCACAAATTAAGATAAATTTTTATTTTGGGGTGTTTTATCATGGATTTTGGTATTAAATTAAGATTTATATTGTTAGGCTAAATTTAGAGAACTATTTTTCTTAAAATTAATGGATACGAGATCATCAGATTAAGCAATATCTATTCCCCTATCTCATTAGACTTGTTCCTAAGACAAGAGATATTGAACAAAGTGTGCATATTATAGAACACAATGATATGGTCTATGAACTAATATGTCTCAATATTTATGGGGATATTATACATTATCTTGATTACTGATGTAGGGACAGGTGGCTTTCACTGCAACAACACAAATCAAGTTAGATAAATCAACAAACTAATTCTTAAACTCTTACAATACACCTTTCTATATATGGCTCTGCCTCTACCAATTAGGTCTACAGACCCATTTTATCCAACTTTACTCCTTGGAGAACTCCTTCACAACCAATATCTTGTCACTTTTAAACACCCACCAAGGCACCTTCAAACATAGCCAAAAATCTTCATTGGTCACTTTTGAACAATCCTTTCAAAAACCTGATCCTATGCTGCCCAAGTAGACCAATTAGGTCTATTTTTCAAAGCAAGTCCTCTAAAATATCTTCACCAACCTAGAGAAACCACCCAGACCTTTAAGAAAAATAACCAAAAGCCACTTTCAACAAGTTTTAGGACTCCCAACCTTCATTCTATTGCTAATCTAGAAAACCCTTGTTTTCCACCATTAAAGGTAGGGTTTACAGAAACTCATCATTCCCAATCTCATAAAAACCTGCCACCACCTTGAACACTCTTCAAAATGTCTACCCTCACTCACAAATTCATCTCCTAGCCTTCACTCAAATCATTTCTTCAAACTCTCTCTCAAACCAACACTTTCAAGTCCTAATTCCCATGTTTTCTCAGGACAGTCAACAAATTCCCACAAAATCCTCCTTACAACTTGAAACCTACTATCCTACCACCCTAAAATGCCTATCATGAGCCCATTCCACTAAGCAATAGGAATAATAGAAGGTGGAATGGGCTTTTAAGCCATTTAATGAGACCTCAAACCCTTAAAATGCACCTACAGGGCTACTCCTGTGTTTTAGCAATAAAACTCCACCAAGTTAATATACAACCACTAATATAGATTCAAATGTTAGCTAATACTAATCTACAATGGTCTCCTCAATTATTTGAACCAGATACAACTATATGGTCACGTACAGTACCTGCAACCTCATTTTTGAAACAAAAACATAGAATTTTATCAAAAACAAGGGTCCTTTTTATTACATCTTCTTCTCAAATTGTTCAACAACCATGTACAGCAAAGAATAACAAGTATTTAAACATTTATCTCATGAAACTTCCCTCCAAACTGACTAACTACCTTACAAATTCCACTTGACCTTTGAGTTTCCCCAAAATTGCATTTTTGCAATTACAACTTTTACAATTTTTGTCAGTTTTGCCATTTTTGCGAATTTAACCCCTTAACCTCCTAAAAACCATTAAAAATGACTCAAAACATTATGACATGATCAAACAAGACCTTATTTGACCTAATTCAAGACTCAACACCTGTAAACCCTTCATAAACCTCATTTACATATTTTGCTCTTTTAAGCATTATTTGACAACATTTGCATCCCTTTACAAAATTGGACTTCTAATTACATTCAAATGGTCAATGAGACATTATTGACACACTAAATGACCACAAACCTCCAAACAACCTAACACCAAACTGACTTAAGAAAATTTAGATGAAAAAGGTTGGTGCTCCTGCACCAATTACATTCAATTCCCTTCCACTACTTAGACCTTCATCTGATAATTGTATGGAGAAATTTATTCTTCTTCTAAAAGTTATGCTTCTTTAGAGAACCTTTCACATATGGATGATATTTCCATCAATTATCCCCCTCTTGATACCTTGTCTAAGATTGAGGACACGTGGCTTTCTTATTTGGAGGATATTCCAAAACATTCTTCACCTATTACTTCATCAAAGTTCAAATTCAATTATTCAATAGCTTCTAGTGTTTCTCTTTAACATGATTCTTCATGTCTATAGGATCCAATTTTTTTAGGCCTACTTAATATACATAAATCACATTTATTTGTGGAATCCAACCTTTTAGATCTTAATTATAGTAGTAAGGAAATTTTTCATCTCTTTGATAATAGCTCATAATGAGTCATATCATCTCCCATTCTATATTCTCTTGCTCTCTCTCCACCACATCATGCTATTCACTTGGAACATATTGATTCAAACTAATCCAGGTCTCACTTTCAATGGTAACTATTCTCAAATATTACATGGTATTCATATTTTAGAATTAGTATTGAAGCACATGAGCAACTTCTAAAACCATACATCTTGATTCCTTTCTATATTCCAATTGATTGGAAATTCAATATTTGACAAGTAAAGGTTTATTTTATTCTAAAAGGAAGATGCATCATAAATTTCAAAGGGGCCTACTACAGCATTTACCATGCAATATTTTGAATTGCTATTTTATCTCTTCTTTGTGGAGGCACACACATGCCTTATTTTGTAGGGATTTTAGGACACTCACTTTTGGAGGGCTCTCAATCCTCCTTCACATACCTCAATTAGGATGGAGTTTTATCCTATGATTTTTCTCATCTCTACTTTTGGGGGATACACTATCTTCGTACTTAAGGCATATTTCAAATTGTACATGAGTACCTAAGATGGCCTTTTCATTGAGAACCTCTTTTTTTATCTTAGTCACATTTAAGGGGGTGTTAGTATATATTTTTTATTACTTTAAATATATTTATTGTAAGTATGATATTGCACATGTTTATTATGTTCAGTTAGGTAGGATAGGATAATGAGCTTTCATAATCTCCTTCTTTAACGGGGTTCTATTATTTTCCTTTTTATCACATATTTGGAAACTTGGATAAGCAATTCATGGTTTTTGGTCTATTTTTTTTATACTTCACATTTTTATAGTTTGGGGTTATTTCAAATTGTACATAGGTTTCTAATAGGGTCTTGTTATTGGGACCCATTTCTTCTTACCTCAATTAGACTTAGGAGGTGTTAATGTAATATTTTGTTACTTTGGATATGTTTATCATGAGTATGCTATTGTAATGTTTATTCAACTCACTTAGATATGATAGGATAATGAGTTTTCATAATCTCCTTATTTAATGAGATTCTTCTTTTTTTCTTATCCTCGTAGATTTGGAAACTTAGATAAGCAATCCCTTATTTTTGGGTTTTATGCTTTATTGTACTCATCATCAAATTTAGAAAAACTATAAGGTTATTTATATTGTAGCTCTCTTTCCTTAGTTGATTCAACTTCTCTTTGTGAGCTACTAATGTAGATTTTTCATCTAAGGGATTAACACATCTCTTGAAATCTTTGAAATGTTTTTGTTTATGCTTTTCAATTTTATAACTTAAATCTCTCTTAATAAATTATCAAATTATTCAAGTATTTTCCAAATTTCTAAAAACAATTATGTGCAATAACATGAGGATAGTATTGCACACGAATATGCACATATTATGTGATGCATGATTAAAGTTGAGAACATAGATGCTTAAAGAGGATGCAAAAGGTTGTATTCAAATCAACTACCCCAAGTAATTGTTCCCATTATATTGATAATGTTCATGCAAAAGACTCTCAATGCTACACAAACATCACTATGCATATCACAAGAGGCACAAAGGATTATTCTTAGATCACTTGAATCTATTATTTAAAGAGGACCCTATCATACTTGAATTGTGCATCAAGTAGACTAAGAATTAATCAAAATGAAATTGTAGAGATATTTGTTATTTCCTACCAATTAATGTTTAAGATCATTGCAATATCTATAATCAACCAATTTTGTAAAATACTTCTCTCAAATTTGAGCATGGAGAAAATTCAATGTGCAATTTCAATATACAAAAATTTAATCAATCCCGTTGATTTTCTTTCATAGATTTGTTTTATATCAAGGTGCTCAAACTTATAGAAAAAAAAAATTATAATCCTCTAAGAAAAACATGCCTATGGTAATCTAGGTCTTTCTATAATCCATTAATCGAGGAGTCTCATTTAATGATACTATTCACTTGTTATGGACTTCAAATAATTGTCCTTTTGCTTGAATATTGAACTTAATTTTATGAAGCCAAAAGATTTTAATCTTTGACATAATAATCATACAATTCTTCCGATGCTAATTTAGTGAATGAAGAAAATCTTTTGATTATGTTCACTTGTTATGGACTTCAAATAATTGTCCTTTTGCTTGAATATTGAACTTAATTTTATGAAGCCAAAAGATTTTAATCTTTAACATAATAATCATACAATTCTTCCGATGCTAATTTAGTGAATGAAAAAAATATTTTGATTATGTACCTTTTCCTAAATAACCATTTTGTCCAAATAGATATAAAATCAATACCCATTGGGCATATGTAAAAGGTGATGTGACTTTGTTTCTTCTCACATATTTAGCATTTCAAAATCATACAATGTGGGCATGTCCTACTTCATGATCATCACAATCCAATCATGGAATGGATATATTTTACTTATTCTTTCCCATGTTTAGAATTTCATAATCATGGTATAGATATATGAAATCCATGCAATGTGGTCGCACCCTACTTCTTACTTTGTGTACGCTAGATATTTAGTTTATTTTGATGCATAGGTGAGAAGGTACATGGAAAGAAAAGCAAAAAAAAACATTGGTCATCCCATGTACTTTTTGTGTTGTTGCGAATATTGGGTCATATGTGATGTGTAGTGAACTTTTAGAGGAAAAATATTTCTAAAACAAGAATGAATGCTAAGTATGCA
The DNA here is from genome assembly GCA_007258455.2 of Sequoia sempervirens. Lineage (NCBI taxonomy): Eukaryota > Viridiplantae > Streptophyta > Pinopsida > Cupressales > Cupressaceae > Sequoia > Sequoia sempervirens. The sequence continues at coordinate 7,172 of VDFB02042380.1, forward strand.
TTATTGTTTGTTTCATGATGTTTTAAATTAGGAAGGGTGTCAATAATTGGATTCTCAATTGGAAAAATCAACATAAATTTTTTGAACTCAAAATTTCTAGTTTGTATTTTAAGAGCCAGTCTCAAAATAATAGGAAAATTTAATATGGAAATGATCTATTAAGGTATTTAAGAGGAAAAATGACATGTTATTAAAAATAAAATTTGTGGGCATGTTAAATTTATATAATATTTTTTTAAGTTTTAAAAATTTATTATATTCATATTTTGGAATGACCTTTTACGTGGCCATTAGTCTATCTTTAGTTTATCATTAGTTAATTATTTCCTTTTTAATTTCAATTTATCTAGACATATCATCAATAGTTGAATATTCTTCTATTCTCAATCATACACCATATAATTGATAGAGATACTATTTATCTCACTCTAACTCTTATTCTTGTGTGCATGCTAAAATTATATAATATTTTTGAAAAGTTTTTAAAGTTTTATATTCATATTTTAGAATGATCTTTTTAAATGGTCATTAATCTATCTTTATTTTATCATTGATTAATTATTTATCTTTTTTAATTTCAATTTATCTAGACATATCAACAATAGTTGAGTATTCTTCTAATTTCAATTAGACACCATAGAATTGATAGAGATACTATTTATCACTCCAAGTCTTATTCTAGTGTCATCCAAGTGTTCATAGTCCTAATAGAGATTACTCAATTCACATTTTCTTTAGATCTAAGACTTTTCTATGTATCTTTTCTTCTTAAAAATAACTAATTAATTCTAACAAAAGATGAAGATCACTAAGTTCTTATAAGGGGCCATCCAATGAATGAATTTAAAAAAAAAAATCCATCACCACTAAAAATAAAAGATTTTAAATATTGTGATATAATCTTCCTTTCTAAATATATGTAGATAGGACCATTTATAAATGGTTTATCAATAATTGATCCATAACCAAATTTGGGTCAAAATAAAATATGAAGTTCTTTGAGATAGCTTCTTCATTTTTATTACCTGTATTATCCAATTCACAATGTGATATGTCATTTCCCATTACCATAAGAAATATTTGTAATTTTAGTAGAAATTCAAAATAAAAATAGGGAAAAACTAACTAACAAGGAATTGTATTTTTGTTATTGAGGATAAATATACACTCCCTAGACAAACTCAAAAAAATACAAGCTCTAAGGAAAGTAAAATTAGAATCACACACTACAAAAAAAAATTGACAACTAATTAAATACAAAATTATAACAAAAAAAAATTCAAACAAGAGGAGAGGTAAGAAACAATACTTAAGGTATTGGCCATTAATAGGTAGTGACAATAAATCCCCAAACATTTATTTCAAATAAAATGCATTCTCTTCCTAATTTTGGTGATTTCATATGGTCCTTCTACAAAGCCTTGAATTTATCATGTTATCATTTATGTCGATGGATAATATCCAATAGCAACCTGAGGTTGGCTATATAGAATGGCTTGACCTTGGCTCATTTTTTAACATCATGAACTACATCTTGATGCTTTCCAAACCATTGCAATGCTTCATCTCATTTCTCCTCAAGGTGTGAAAGCTTAAACATTCTCAAACTTAATCTTTGTGTCCAATATATTTTGTGCATAAACTCATAAGTAGGAACTTTTAAAGTGGTTGAGAATACTCTCTTTTCTATAGCAATAGGTATGGTAATGTTCCTAGTTTATGAATATTTTCTAGGAAGCCATGGACACCCAACATACCATGACTAAATGATTCTTATTAAAATTAATAATCCCAAAATAAAATTGAACAAGGTGGAGAAAAAGGGTGGCAAACAAATCTAATTATAGAGTGAGGATGAAACTAACATTTTATAGGCCTAGGAGACTATACCAATGAATAAAATTAAAAAATATTTGTGTGACTCGAAAGATTCAAATATTATTAACTTATATTTTTAGGAGAACTAGAAAAAGGAGAACTCTAATAGATTTATATGCCTTGAAAAAGAGCTCATGCCTATCAAGGATAATATTAACAAAGTTGTGTACATTAGTCATTGTAAGACAAGTAATCAATGTGATCAAAGACAATAGTGGTCACATTGAAAAGAGTAAAAAGGTTGGTCCTAGCACCAAACCAAAGAAAGAAGAACTTTGAAGAGGAGAAAAAGGAGTTGCTATAATTTTCTAAGATACATGGAAAATTTTACCAATAAGAAATGGAGGCAACTAAAATTCTTAAGAAAATATAGTTGGAAATGTATGTTTATTCAACCCTTTTGGGTTTTGTAGGGCTTGTGTTTCCTTGTTTTACACTTTGTAAGGGTGGGTTGTTGTCACTGTTTTTTTGTGTTTTGGCTAGGCTTTGGTTGTTTCTTTAATTTTTATAACAAGTCTTTAAGGACCCTTTAAAACTCGTTTTACCCTTTTTAATCAAAAACAGTCTTAGTTAAACTTGTTTCCTAGTTTGATCTACTCAAAATGCATAGCTTAGTAGATTGTACCATATTCTAAGTTTATCTTCCATTTATTTCTTTATAGCATTTATAAGAGAATTTTATACACTGTTAGCATGAGAGGGATTGATAAGTCTTATAAAATCAAGTCTTGACGGAGAAAAGAGCTAGATTTCAATCTCTCCTTATAATGGAATTTTTTGGTTCTTATCTTGTTTATCATATATTAGATAAATTTGATAGAAACATATGTGTGCATAGGTGTCCTTGAAAATGGTTGGGTAATAGTATCTCACTCATAATATTTTATAAGAAATAACATCTCTAGAGGGATGAACACTACCCAATTTCACATGAAAACTATAGATAACTTATCAACCTATATTTTGATTAAATAATGAAAAATAAATTCTTTCATGATTTTCTAAATAAAATGCTCAATTTTATCATATACTTGCAAATTTAAGTTGAGAGTACTCCTATATGTTAAATTCAAATTTAATGGACATGTCTGATGTAGTAGGTAATAAACAATTTCCCAATACTAATCCTTATGTCTAACGTGACCTATTCTATATTTATTCATAGTAATTCTAGGGCCCATTTTGGTCATGGGTTAAAAAAGTCCTTGTCAAACTATCTTTGTGGGCTTGATGTTAAGGTCAAATTATTGTAATATAACTATCCATTTTCTATGCCATTCTTGCAACTAATTTTGAATCAATTTTGATTTTATATGAAATTTATTTAGGTAGTAATTAAGGCTACCTAAAATAGGTGATTTAGTTTTTTTTTTTAATTCCAAGGAAATCATCCTTTCCCTCTATTGTACATTGGATTTTAAAATCATGTCTCATCTTAGCTTTAAGGGGTTTACTATTTCAATTGAACTAAAAATAAATGTATAAACAAAGTTTATTTTTCAAAGGATAAGTTTTAACTATTTTTTAGTTAGTGGGAGTAACATTTTTAGAATGTCATATGGTTTATTAGGGTCAATTTTAATACCTTATTTAGAAATAATATAACTAATTAACATGCATTTAACCACACAAAAAATACTCTTTTAGGGTTCAAAAATGATGAACATTCTTGGTCATATACTTAGAAAACATTGTAATTTCATCCATATAAATAAATATGTGCTTACCTATTAATCAATTAACTTGCATTTAACCACACAAAAAAATAGTCTTTAGGGTTCAAAAATGATGAACATTCTTGTTCATATACTTAGAAAACATTGTAATTTCATCCATATAAATGAATATGTGCTTACATAGTATTTTTTTGTCATTAAAATTTAACTCTACATTAACTAAGCCAAATGACATCCTTCTATAAGAAAATACTCCCCACTTAGTTATGAGAGTAGTTTTATTTTTGTCCTCCTAATTTACTAATAACTAGTTATATTGAGAAACCATTTAATAAAGACATCATCTTTAAACCATCCACTGTCTACATAACTTCATCTAATGAAGATAAAGGATAATTATATTTTTTGAAAGTAGTTTAAGATTTTAAAATTTCACACATAATCATATTTTCCCAATTTTCTTTTGTACTATTAACAAACTAGCTACCTAAATGGAGTATCAAATTGGAAAATAATGTGTAAACAATAGTTTTTAAATCTCCATTTTAATCAAAGGTTTTTTTTGGTGATCTTGGTTGTGAGCCCCAAATCCCTAAGGTCTGATAATTTTCAATGTATCAAGGGTGTCAAACCTAGGAAAATCATCACAAATATGTCTTCAGGTTGGGCATCTAAGGACCAATGCTTGAGGTGAGTAAGACCTCCTTCACCTTTGGCTCTACAAAACCAAGGGGTTTTTCCCTATTATATTGAATGAATGGTTAATGGATTAAGTGATTACCTCACAAAAAACAATACCAACTATATAGTGTATCCCTATAATTGTGTCACTATATCCCTATGTGCATGTTTGAATGTATGAGGTGGAGCATCTCGTGAACATATAATATTCCAAACAAGTGTTTAAAAATGGGTTGTATGATAACCTCTTTATATGTTATACACTTTCAGACATGACAACAAAAACACACATAAACAAAAAACTGAAAGGTGATTGAATTGATGTGTTTTAGGTTGTGTTGAGGAATGTGGAGAAAAATAGTTACATACTGGTGCCTTCATTTATTGGGTAGAAGATTCACTAGATTCAATCAAACATATGATAAAAAACTTAGGTGATATCCTAATCAAGATATCACAAAAATATTGTTGTTTTGAATCTACATGCAAGTTGGGCTCTACATGCACATTTAGAAGAACAATAAATGGTTGTAGAATATTAAGTGAGTCTACTTAGTTATCCTTAAGCATACATATGCATTTCCTTATTATGTCGAAAATATACCATGCAAAAACTTTGCAAGGATTTTACAAACATTTGGCTAAGAAACCAAACAACATTGATCAAATATATAATTGTACATAAGGAGACACTCAACTAAGGTTGATTCTATAATTAGTTAAATATACTTCAAAGATTAAATTTTTTATTAACATGCTTGGGAAAGAACCCAATTCATTACAATGTTGAAACAACTATAACCATAATTGAAAGTTGAAACCCTAAGGCTTCTTGCCAGTATTTTATTTTGTTGATGGCTCTACAATTTCTCTTCCTCTCAAAATTATCATCCTCTCTTTTGATTATTCCTAAAAAATTAAGCCAATGAAGATACACCCACAATCATGACATGTCAATGAAATTTCATCTAGGGTCTCCCAATAAGAAAAAAACCCTAGCTATAACCCTTTCCAATGCTCATAATATATATGTCCTCTACAAATCCAATATATCTAACAAGGGCATGGGAAAACATTCTCTTATTAGAATCATACACTTGTATTGAATGATTTTACTGGTTGAGTGCAAGGAAACAATAGAAAATACCCTAGAAATCCACTAAAAAATGGTGAGCTAAAAGCACAATCTTCAAAGAAAAATATTTGAAAAAAATAAATGTAGTTGAAACTTGTTTTTAGTGAACTTTGTCTATTTTAGGATTCTGAACCCATCCATCTACAAATAAAATGATCACCTTATGGATGCGGCATGGAAAAACATTCTCACGAATAAAATCACATTTTCAATCAGCGATAAATTTGTCTTGAAGTTTCCTTGTGAAGATTCAAGCCCCATCCACCTCACTAGCTTGGTTTTGATGACCCCTTAAATATTGCAAAGCCCTCTTGTAGAAATCTGGAACATATTGTGTCAACAAAGACTCATAAAATCTACATGCACACTAAAATCCAACAAAACAAGATTTTACAAAAAAATCCACACCATGAGGATGTGTAGAAAGATGACCTTCACCAAGTTGAGTTTTCCTTGGTCATATGTTTAGTTCACACACCATACTTTTCAATACCTTCCTTCACTACATTTTTCCTTTTCCAAGAATGTCACCCCTAAGTGCACATGTGGGAATTTGTCCTCTATCTTCCTACCATGAGAAAAACATGTGCAACTAGACTTAATCACTTGTAAAATTCTTGCTCAGATGAAATTTTTTGTAGGTGACATCAGAATGATGTCATGGGTGGACTTGGAGAACTTTGGATAAGATGTCATCATCATGATACTACCTTGTACGAATGTGAAAAAGTCATTCGTAAGTGAAAAAAGGAAGTTTATTTTAGATGCAAAAACCTGCAAGTGTAGATGAACCTATTTGACTCGCAAAGGTTTCAATAGACATGAAAAATATACATGGTTGTAACTTGCTCATTTTTCATCAAAACTTGGATCAAATCATATTGTAAGTACCCATTAAGGACCTCTTAAATATGCACAATATTTTGCAATTCCATACTTAGTTGAGTTTTGGATTTCTAATGTGGCTCGAAGGGCACTCTCATGATGACATGTGACAAATAAAATTAGCTTTCAAGACCTATTTTATGTGAAAGCTACCCCAACATTGAGTCAATCTGTCAAAACATTGAAATGTTTGCATAAAAGATGAGGCCAAAAGGTTACTATAGGTTATTTTACTTCCATCTACACCAAGAAAACCCGTTTGAATTGGTCAAGAACTAAAACCCGCAAACCAATAGCTGGCCAAATTCCTACAAAAACAAACTTACAAAAAAATGAGGTCCAAGTACACGTGGTGGATCTTGTTCTCCATTCACTCCACACAAAAGACTCTATTTGAACCAATTGAGTTTCTCATGAAAAAGTGAAGTTCACTTGGGTAAGCCCACAAACCTGCTGACATTAGTAATGTGAGAAGATATCCTCATCCACCTACATTCTTTAACTTAGTCAATTTTTTGAATGACTTTCAGAAACTGAAAAATAAGATAAATTTATTGGGATGTGGAATGGATTGGTTCACATGGAAATGCCTGCAAATATCCAGATGGCGCAAACTTTCCCACAAAGAGGAAAAATCCAACTGAACCAAATAAAAATAGGAAAGAGGTGAACTTTGGATGGAAAGGCCCACAAGTCCTAATGAACACATATTTCCCTCAAAATAGGTAAAGCTAAGTGAACCAAATAAAAATTAAATAATAGAAATTCCCTTGACTATGGAAATCCCATAAGACCTATACTTAGCAATTTTTTCATCATTTAAAACCTATTGTGGATATTTCCAACCCAACTGGACATTTGTGGGAGAAATGAATCGATCCAAATGAAATGGGAAAAACCCATAAGATAATAAATTTTGCCCCTTAGCATATTTTTAAAAAAATTTAAAAAGCAACTATACTTGATTTTTCATGATCTATCCATTGGTGTTAAGGAATTTTGAAAGAAAATTGCCCATGCCTAATTTCTCAAATTAGTTATAATTTTTGGAGTGAATATGACAAAGGCATGAAAGGGGCACACAATTTTTGAAGTTCCAACATTAGCTCTAGTTGGGGACGTGTGTCTCTTGCAAGCATAGTGACAAACCAAATCTTTGGGTAGACCAAAAAGACATAATAGAATGGGACTAACTCCCAAAAGACATAAAAAATGTACAAGGGAAAAACCAAGAAAAAAGACTACATACAAAATTCCCCAAAACCTTACCCCTTAAGAGAAATAATGCTTTAGGTGTTGGCCATGGATTAACAACTCTAAGTAATCTCCATCCAAAATTTTGAGGTAAAAAATTCCTTGACCACATCCTTCAATAATTTGGTAAGGTCCAACCCACAAGGAATCAAAATTTCTATGTCTTCCTATGTCTTTTGATATGAAATTCTACATGAGGACAAGATTCCCAATCTAAAACTTTCTTTTGATAGACCTCTTACCAAAGAGGTACTTCATTTTCTATTGTTTTATTATATTCCTTTCATGGGTAGCCCTCCTTATTTCTTCCAATTCAGTTAGATCATAGATTCTTTGGGAAATTGTTCTTTCTTCTTCCCCTTCAATATGTTGCAGCAACTTATACATAGAAAATTCAAGGCTAATCGGTAGTTTGTCTTCAACACCATATACTAATTCAAATGGAATCTTCCCAACAACCTTCTTGTATGTGATTATATATGCCCAAACATAAAATTTAACTTATCATCCCATCTTTTCTTGTTAGCATCTAAAGTTTTTCTGAAAATGTTCATGATGCTCTTATTGCTTGATTTAGCATGTCCATTTCCCTATGTATGATAAGGTGAAGAATGTGTTAAAGAGATCCCATATTATGAACACATGTCAACAAAATCCTTGGATCTAAAACAAATTGTGTTATAGAATTTTTTTTGGATGGCACACCAAATATGGTCACTATATTATTTAACATAAATTCAATCACCACTTTTGATGTTGCATTCCTTGTAGGGATTGCCTCTACCCACTTGGTAAATTAATTGGTGGCCATTAATATAAGGTGAAGAACGTGTCAAAGAGATCCCATATTGTGAACACATGTCAACAAAATCCTTGGATCTAAAACACATTGTTGTATTAGCAATAATTTTTGATGGCACACCAAATATGGTCACTGTATTATTTAACATAAATTCAATCACCACTTTTGATGTTGCATTCCTTGTAGGGATTGTCTCTACCCACTTGGTAAATTAATTGGTGGCCACTAATATCCACTTCTAACCATTTTTGGATTTCTTTTTTGTTTCCCCTATGAATTCAATATCCCACTACTAGAATGGATCCTCCACTAAAATGGTTGTAAGGGGAAAACACCTAAAAAGATCATCTTTCCTGAAAAACCTTTTGCAAGTATCACACTTCTTAACAAATTTGACCACATCCTTGAATAATGTAGGCCGCCAATATCCACAATCCATGGTGACATTCCTCAATAAGTTTTTATTTATTTCTCTTCATCCAGACATCTTAGGAGCACACCATCAAGGTTTCTCCACATAAGTTGTCCTTCCAGCAATATATACCTCTGAGCTTCTGGCTTCAAAGTCTTTTTCTTCTTATCATTCAACTTAAGAGGACAGTTCAAGTTTTATAAATAAAATATTATGTCCTTATACCAAGGTCATTCCCTCAATTGACATGGGACAATAGTTGGGTGTAAATTTACTTGATTTACTCTAACTACAGTTAAGTTTGTCTTAGCCATCTATTTTGCAAGGCCTTGACCTCTAACCAACTTAGTAGTTTTCATCTCCATGTCATACTCTTGGATCTTGTTGATCCATTTACACCTCTTTCTTGATAATTCCTATTCTACAAAAACATCTTTGATAGTTGTATTGAGAAAAAAAGTAGTGATTTTGGCCCTTATAAGATAAGGTATGAAATTTTTTATATCTTTCACAAGAGCATAGGAATTCCTTTCCATCACCGAATAATTGAATTCAACATCTCTCAATGATTTGCTAAATAAAGCTATCGGTTGTTCATATCCATCTTCATTTTTCAATTTTGGTGCCTTCTTAAGTGCATCCTTTATTTCCAAGAAGGAATTGGTTGATTCCTTATCCTGACTAGAAGATTTCCCCTTCTTCAAAACTTTAGAAATTTCCTTTCTCTTCTTGACAATTGGGGACAAACCTTCTAACAAAACTAATCTGCCCAAAGAAATATTGAAATTCCTTTACTTTTTTGTGTTGTGGGATGAGGTCTATGGATTTGACACACTTTGGGTCAATCCTTACCCTTTCCTTAGACACAATATACCCAAGGAGGTTGCCTTCTTCTACACTAAAAATGCACTTCTTGGGATTCAATGATATACCATATTCCAAATAACTTTGGAAGACTAATTACAACATATTTGGAAGACTACTTCCAAGTTTTTCTAGTGATCATTTCTATCCTTGGAGTAGGCAACCAGACCATCTTGGTAGACAACCATTATTTTATTTATTAGGCCTACAAATGCAACATCCATGGCCCTTTGAAAATTAGCTCCAACATTCTTCAACTCAAACAAAATTATGACATAAAAAAGTTCCCCATGGTGTAGTGAAAATTGTCTTGTGCTACTCAAAATCCTTGGCCATGACCAGATTATAACCTAAGAAGCCATACATCATAGACATAAAATTTGAACATGTTACCCGATGCAACAAATGATTCATAGTGGGTGATAGTTGTCCTTAAGGGACTTAATGTTCATTTTTTTGAAATCCATGCACAGTCTAATGTCTACATTCTTCTTTATTACTAGACCGAGGTTAGACACCCTTTCAAAGTGCCTAATTGGTTGATGATACCTCCTTTCAACTTCATCAATTCCTTCTACATTTGAGGGGCAAGAGTAGGGTTGATAGGACATTGCTTCTATCTAAATGATTTTACATCAGATTGTAATGGAATGACATGCTGAAATAAATCTTTCCTATGTCTTCAAATTCATTCTAAGACTAATAAAAACACTTTTTATATTTTCTTAATAATGCAATCAACATTTGCTTCTCTATTTTTTTAATCTCTTACCGATATAAATTATTTTGGGAGCAACCTAAATTCCTATATTTACACCCTCCATGTCTTCTTTTATAGGCTTACTTCTAGTTTTATAGTAGTTGTAGACATCAAAAATATATTGATTGAAATCGTGCATCTGATCCTGACTTACTAACATCGTTTCTTCCTAAATCATCCCTCGGTCTAACCGTTTAATCAAATTCCCCTATCTGATTAAATTCATCAATATTCGTACCTTAATTAAATAAATCATTTTATCTGATTAAGTTAGTTCCTTCTATTAATTAAATCAATCCATCTGATCTAATTATCCCTATTTAATTAAATAATCAATTTATTTGATTAAATCTCTAAAGTCTATCCATTAAATTAAATAAATTAAAACCTTATTTGATTTAATATAACACCATCCCTTTTAATTAAATAAATCAAAATCTTATTTAATTAGCCTCTTATCATATTCCTCTCTTATTTGATTTAAATAAATCCATAAATTTGAGTCAAATAAGTCACATCATCTAATCTCCTATTAAATTAATTAACCCTTGATTAATTTAACCTCATCTCATGTCACATCCTCTAGATAATGCAAGTTGCACATGAAAATAGATTTAATTCATTTATTAAATCTCTATTTTCCTCACAAGGCATCTTTTGGAATATTCTCTCAATTTGAATTCAAAAATTCCAAGTCAACATGTACATCCAACAAGGCAATAAATTCATCTTACATGTCCTTTTGCCTTGAGCCAAGTGGCATTTATTGCATTTTCCCTTCCCTTTGCATGTCATTTCAACAAATTTGAATTTCAAATATTGGCATTTATTGGCACAAACCCCAAATCTTGCACAACCATCATCCATTCATAGCTTGACAAGTGGCACCATATCATTGATGAATGTTAGTCCCACATTGCTCAAATTTTGCATTCATCCATCTTGAAATTCTATAAATGAAGAGCTCCTCTCCTCATTTTATCATCCACAAACATTGAAAAGTTACCATGCTAATATACTTAGCCATCCTCATCCATCATTTGAATTCTTAGCTAGGTTTTTTGTAGATTTGGCTTGGAGTTCTCATCTTTCATCAAAAGTGGATCAACATCATCTTCAACATATCAATATTTCATCATAGGAATTGGGAAAGGGCCAATTTTCACATCAAATTGGCACCAATTCCCCCATGGGATCAAGTGTTTGCTTCTCTAATTAGGATTAAATCTAGTTTTATCTTTTGTATTGTGTTCTTCATCAATTTCTTTCCTATTTTGAGGTTGCAAATGGATTTCATGGGGAATCCTTCTTTTAGCTTGTAATTCCTTATCTAACTCGTTTATTCATGTTGTTTTGCAGGTACTAGGAAAAGGGTTCGCACATTTGGCACTAGAAGGAGGGCTTGACATCATTATTTCTAACAATTTCTTGAAATTTTTGCGTTTTCTTGACACAGGAAATTCTAATGTGGGCTCGTCATCGTCGCTATTTTTGGCGCCGCGAGCTCATCAGCGTCGCTGTTTTAGCTGGGCTCATCAGCGTCGCTATATAGCACCGCGTGAACATAAACTGCGCCGCTGGACTCATCCCGCAAAGAATTTTTGAATTTTAAACTCCGCCGCTGGACTCGCTGACCTGCAGACAATTTCAAAAAATATTAAAGAACGACGCTTTCGAAAACTGTGACGCTGGGCGAAAAGTGCGACGCAATCGTGCTCTTTGTCCCAACAAAGAGTGCCGCTGATTGGTAAGCGGCGCTGTAAAAGCGACGCTGGGAGGACAAATAGCGACGCCTTCACGAGTTGCGACGCTGGGAGACAGTAAAAGGGAAAAAAAAAAATTAGCACATGCTTTTAATTTATGATTTCTTTACCTTCTATTTTCTGGTTTTTAATTTCTGTGTTTTTTCCAGAAACTGACTGGTTTTCTTCTTTGTAGGTTGGAAAATGAAAACAAAGGAAGGAGGAGCATGGTGATGATACTTTGTCCAATCAAAGTGTTTTTTAACACTTAAGTGTTTGTTTAACACTTCTCTAGGAATTTGTCATCTTTTTCATCGTTAGAACACTAGCTTTCATTTGGGTTTAAAAAGAGTTATTTTTGTTTATTTCTTGCAAAAGGATTAAAAAGAATCTTAGGATCAACAACTTATTAGATTTTGTTTGTGGGATTAACAAATTGAACAAATGTCTTTTCACTTGTGATTTGGTGCTCTAAAATGAACTCACATATTGCTTTGAGGATCTAAAAAGAACAAGTGTAGCTTTGTTTTCGTGAGGGCTTACTTAGACTAAAGCCATTGAAAAAGGACGTATGCGCTTCTCTCGCGCTTTATAGCGATCTTGAGAATCAAAAGGCCTTTTTCATGACTTTGGGTTAAAATAAAACAATCACCTCCACACTTTGATTTGGACTTAAAATTAAACAAAATCTTGTTCGAGTGTGAGTGGGGGCTTTGTTGCGTACATTCTCTCTCCTAGTTGCCAACAAGGATTGATCGAGTTATGAATATTGTTCTTCATTTGCTATTGTTTGTCCTAGAGGGCCTGCCTTGGGGAAAAAGTACTCACCCAAGGGAACGACTCAACTGGTAACACTCTAAAGCCAAGAGTATTTCCAGCCGGGATATAAATGTGGATATTGGACGAAACGCCAATATCACGTGGTTGATTCTGACAAGATGGATCCGAAAGGGGACTCTTGTCATATGGGTCAATCTCCATGAACGGAAAGTCCTTACTAAAACCCATGTGCTAGAATTTTAAGCAAATCGTTAATCTATTTGTTGGTGCAAGAACACTGCTCTAAAGCCACCCCACACTTTTACATCTTCTAGTAGAAATGGAAAGCATGCCATGGGAGTTTCATGGGTGTTGATGCTTGGCTGCCCCATATAAGTGAGTGTCGTATGAGGGGAGCGGGGTCAATCATCTAACCATTCGCTAGAGATAAGCGTAGCTGGACTTGTCCAAGTGGGAATCCAACAAATATTGTCTTACACATCCATAGGATTGTACTTATTCTTGGGTTACAAAATGCATTGCTTGATCAAAACATCTCAAAAACAAACACTTAACATCATCCAAATTTCAAACCCTTTGAGGACAAATACAATTGACTCAATCCATATGTTATTGCTTTTACCTTGGGATTCATCCTTAGAGGTTTCTAAGCATTGGATTATATCTCAATTTGTCTCCTTAAGTAAACAATAGGAAAACCCTTTGCCTTAAGTTCATTAAATTTCCACATAACATATCTTGTGGGGTTTGAGGAAATTAAGACATTGGACACCTTAGTTTGAAAACCTAATTGAAGAAAGTGTTTTTGGTAAAATAAAGACATTAAGCAAAGCTAAGCAAAATGAACTTTCATATGTGTTGAAGACTCCAAATCCCAAAGCACAAATCATTGATTGGAAATCCAAAAATGAATGTTCAATGAAATCATTTCTTGGTTACAAAGGTCATTAGGAAGCATTTGCGTGCTCTTCAATACCTAGGTCTAAGCAAACAAAGTGTATCTTTTTAGGTTCATCTTAGGATCAAAAACACATCAAAATATTTTTCATCCATCCTTCAAAACATCAAAACAAATTTCATCTCATCATCACCTTTTGGAAAATCTTGAAATCATCCTTGATACTAGGCTTTGTGGCAAAATCAAAATCATCAATATCGTTGAGAACGAAATCCTTGAAAACATTAGCAAAAACACCTTTGGCTAGGTATGTGTAGATGTATCCTTTTGCATATACTTAGTCAAAGTTATCAAAAATCATCTTATCTAGCTTAGTGTATGTAGATGAATCCTTCTTCATATGCTTAGTGAAACAAATCATCTTGTTTGAATAGGTGTGGGTAGATGCATCCTTCTCCTCACACATATCCAAATTATCATCCTTTGAAGTGATCCCTTAGATCATCATCAAACATCTTAGGGTCTTTTTGTTCAAAATGAAAATCAAAATCAAAATCAAAATCAAGGACAAAATCTCAAATCTCAAAATCCAAAATCAAAATCAAAATCCACAAGTCCTAAAAGCCTAGTGTCTCATTTAAGATTTATCAAAAGCCACAACATCCATATCATCCATCCCTAACATCATCATCATATCATCACCTTTGATCCTCAAGGCATCCTAAAACTTTATACTTTGGAACATAAAATAACGATCGATCCAAGGAATCAAGAGATTCATCTCCCGTATTCTCAAAGATTGATCCTTGTTTTATGGTTCCAACTAGATCTCAATACAAGAATACTATGGAAGCCAACAAAGAAACACCCGCTTCAAGCGATCTTAGCCAAACAAACGCAAAAATGAATCCAGCAGAATCAAGTAATCCATTGAGCCTCTGATCATCTCAAAATCCACAAGAAAACCAAGGAGAGGACCTTACTTTTGGAATGTCTCGCGAGGAAATGACTGAAATGCTTCAAAATCTAGAGAATCATAAAATCATCAACATCATGATGAGACTCAACCCTTCATTATACATGCTTGAACTAGCAAAACAAGGGGCCAAGTTGCCTTCAGATTTTGATGTAAGTACTATAGTGGAGACATCCTTTCCACCTATCTCATCCACCATCCCCATTTCATCTACACCCCCATCTCAAAACATCACGCAAAACATTCCGTAAATCACAACATTGTTTGCTCCAACCCAACCCAATGTCAACAAGGGAAACACATTTCTCAATGCTCTTCAATCACATCCCCTTGTCAATAATCAAAACATGGACGCAAACACCACCTTGGAACAAAGCATACCCCAAAACCCATTACACAAAAATGTTCCTCTCACATTCCATCATGATCCATCATCATCATTCTTTAACGCAACTCCTCAAACACCTCTTCTCACAAATTCACAAGAAGAGGGAGATATGTTTGGACTAGGGGGCTTATTCGACACCACGACATTTTCACAACAACTCACTCCCCTCACCTTTCCACCTCTTCCGCCATTACCATTATCATCCACACCACTCCTTGGTTTAGGGCTTCCTCCCCTACCAAGTATCAATCAAACCTACGTCCCAACCATCAATCAAAGCATTGCACAAAACATGCAAAATCTGTTGTTGATATCGCAACAACAAACAACAAACACACAAGCAATGGCAACATCATCAAACACACCCCTAACATCACAAAGCATGGTCTCTCAAGGTCCAATCAAATCAATACCACTATCCAACACCCAAAACATCAACACAACATCATCATCTACCACCATTCCAAATCCACCACCACCTCCACCACCACCAACGTTCACCACATCAATCCAATACGATGCAACATTGCAAGTTGCTTTTCAAAGAGGATATCAACAAGTTCAAAAACAAAAAGCCATGCAACAAGCCGCTCAAGCCGCATAAGCTGCTCAAGTTGCACAAGCCACATTACAAGCGCAACAAGCACAACAAGCCCAAGCATTATTGCAACAGCAACAAAAACAAGCCGCCCAAGCCGTGCAAGCATTGCAAGCACAAAGGGTCACTCAAGCACAACTATTATTGCAGCAACAAGCTGCACAAGTGCAAGCAGCGCAAGCCCAAGTGCAAGCTCAATATCAAGCACAACAAGCACAAGCACAAGCACAACTTCTTGCACAAGCAGCGCAAGTGCAAGCATATCAGCAAGCACTAAAGCAATACCAAGAGCAGCAAGAAGCAGTAGAATTGGCAGCCCAACAACAAGTGTTGTGGGAACAACAACAAGCACAACAACAAGCGTTGTTGGAACAACAACAAGCGCAACAAGCACAAATCTTAGCACAACAATAGCAAGATCAACAACAAGCGTTGTTCATACAAAAGCAAGTAGAAGCCTACTTCACCCACCAGAACATATCGATACCATCAAACAACACACCAACCAATCCACCCATCCAACCCATGATTCAAACACCCCAAAACACTTTCATCCCACCCCCTGATCCACAAAGTGATGTGATGACACAACTTAGGTTGCTCTCGCAACAAGTGTTCGACCTTCAATCAGGGTGAACAACCAAAACACCAAGCAACTTGTGTCCCTATCCATTCGATAGGAGCTTAGAAATGAAACCATTCCCCAAGGGATTTGAAATCCCCAAATTTGACAAATATCGAGGGATGGGAAACCCTGAAGATCACATTAGGGAATTCCAAGTTCATTGCATGGAGGTCGCATATGACGATACTTATCTGATGCAACTATTTCCTAGAAGCTTGGCAGGTCCCGCTATAGAATGGTTCTCTTGCTTACCTTCAGGCATTAGAAAATTCCAAGAAATTAGGGATGCATTCATTAGGAACTACGCATGTAATATTGCAATGGATGTCAGTCTCGAAGAACTATATGCTCTAAAACAAGGAAAGAATGAATATTTTGCTTCATTCCTTCAACGATGGTGATCCAAGGCCAATCAGACCAAGTGGACCATGCCAGAAGAACAAGAAGTTTGCACCATCATCACCAACCTTGAAATTCGCTTAGCATTTCATCTCAAGGTTCAGGGCATCACCACATATGAGCAATTGATCTCCAAAGTGCTCAGCATCGAAAGAGCCCTTGTGACTCAACCCACAAAATCAACATCACATCATGAACCGCAAAACAACCGCCCATCATCCAATTACAACGATAAACCTCGCACATGGGAAAGGAACAAGAACGTTACTAATGATGGTGTCGTAGATGCCAAGGTGGTCATTAGTGGTCTACGCCAAAACACACCCACACCGCAAATCCAAAATCAATGCCAAAACACTCATCACACAACATACCAACCCAACAACAATCCAACCATCAATAACCTCAATGATCAAAGAGGACCACCCAAACGCAAAACTTATCCCAAACGAAAATACGCTATCTTGGGGGAACCACTGGAGGACATAATGAAAAAGTTGATCGACGAAAAACTCATCAAGCCTCCTACATTTGAAAACTACCAAGAACCTGATGTAAAACCTCCTTGGTATAACGAAAATCAACTTTGCGAATTTCATAAGATCAAAGTTCATACCACAAACAATTGCATGAGACTCAAAAATATCATCCAAGATCTCATTGACAAGAAAATCATAAATGTGGAACAACCTACCGGAAATCAGGATCTAAAAATCTACACGAATCCGATATCGAATCATGGCAACAAAGGGAATAAAAATGATAAAGGGAAGGGCAGTGTAAATCATGTGCACAAAATGGTTGTTTCCTCCCTAAATGAAGATTGCATGGTCATCACCATCAAGGGCGCCCACACCGAAGATTGTGGAGTCACCACAAGAGGCGGAAAAGTCACCATTGCAGGATCATCCCAACCTAATAGAATCCCTTCATCTAGAGTTGTTCCGCATAGCTACAATGTTGTAGAACAACTCAAGAGAACGCCAGCACACATCTCCATCATGGAGTTGTTAAAAATCTCATCAGCACATAAAAATATTCTCGTGGAAGCATTAGCCTCATCCACTGTCCCCGCAGATCTCGATGTAGACCAATTCCCAGCTATGGTTGGAAATATCATAACGCCTAATCTCCTTACATTCTCTGACCAAGATTTCCCCGCCCAACCATCTCACAACCGTGCACTTCACTTGGAAGCCATTTTCAACAAGAGTAAAATCAAAAGGGTCTTGGTGGATGGAGGTGCAGGTTTGAACATTTGTTCTCTTAGCCTCATCAAGCAGTTGAAAATATCAAAAGATTCCATTGACAAAGGTAAGGGCATCACAATAAGAGCATATGATGACCAAGAAAGAGTGTCTTAGGGCATAATTAAACTCCCTATTCAAGTAGGGCCAACGCTCATGGAAACTACCTGTCAGGTCTTGGACCTCGAATTTCCATATAATATACTCTTGGGACGCCCATGGATCCATGCGATGAAAGCGGTAGCATCAACCTTCCACCAATGTGTGAAATTTACACATAATGGACAAGAGGCTATCGTCCACAGAGTTCCCAAACCGTTTTCATATTGCAAAAATCTTGAGGCCAAGTATTACAAAATCCCTCAAGTGCCAAAGAATGATGAGGGCCCATCCACATCCTACATCGACCCGACCACTCTCGCATCCATTTCTACGACAGAGACACCCGCCATCCCTGCCATCCCCACCATCTTCGATATCAAGCTCATCATCCAGGAGAACGGTTGTGGAAGCTACAAACTCCCTAACAATGATTTTGTGATAGGAGAGTTACCACAATCTCCTAGATCATGAGGACGCCCACAAGAAAACCAAGCGTCCACATCACAAACCCATCCTATAAACTATCCTGAATTCACAAGATGGGGAGACCTTGGTCTTGAGGTTATTGAAGCCAATCCATCTCACATTGTGTATCAAGATGAAAGACCAGCAGCTAATTTACCAATGGATGAGACAAGCAAGGGCCTACAAATGATGCTTGCAATGGGCTACGACAAAAATCAAAGACTAGGACAAAATGACAATGGACTATAATACCTATCATGCCAGAGACGCGACCCATAACAAATCTTGGTCTTGGATGTACCCCTCTGAGCATAACCATACGTGGCCAAAGTCCTCTGATTAGAATGGCTAATGTTTCTCCTCAGCCAGTACTAGTACAAGTACACTCACTAATAGTCACAGGTATGGACACACATAATTTTATAACCGAGCCCTATATTAGTAGCGATGACCAAGATACCTTGACCAATCTACCTAGGTTATTCGAGGACACCACCCTATGTATGATTAGCACCCTCTCCTTTGAAATAGACCATCCAAATCATGAGATCCATTTAGTGTACCCCCAACTGATCGACTATGACCAACGAGGACCACCAGTTCTCGATACATTCGAAAATGATGAAGCACTCTCAAAATTCATGGGATTGAGAGATAACATTCTAGATGGAGATCATAAGGCAGGGTTTATAATGGAGTTAGACACACACGCCTATTACGGGGAAACGATTGAATCATTTAGTCGCAAAAGCGAGAAACTAAGAATCATATCCAAGTCCTTGAGTGAAAACCACACTGTGGCACTCTCTGACAAGACAAAAGTAAAAAAAAAGGACATATCCAACGGTGAAAACCTCTCTGAGGCACCTAAGGATGAAGGATTCAATCTTCCTCTAAGAGCTATTCATCAAGAGAAGTCAACAGTCTTGGCCGAAAAGTGCAATCTAGTCAACCTAGGAACAGAAAAGACCCCGCATATCACATTTTATGTGGAATCATTATTATCAGAAGAGCAAGAACTCCTAGCAGCATTCCTAAAGGAAAGGCAAATAAACTTCACATGGAGTTACGCTGACATGCCAGGGCTAGATCCAGAGACTGTGGTTCATCATTTAGCAGTGTATCCAGAAGCAAAATCGGTCAAAAAAAAGCTTCAAAAAATGCATCCTCAAATCGCTTTGTTAGTAAAAATGGAGCTCAAAAAGTTGCTAGATGCAGGATTCATACGACCAATTGATTATCCAAAATGGGTATCAAACTTGGTACCCGTATCAAAACCTGACGGAGCCATCAGAATCTGTACGAACTTCAGAGATTTAAATAAATCATGTCCCAAGGATGATTTCCCGCTTCCCAACATCGACATGATAGTAGACATGACAGCAGGACATGAGATGCTATCCCTAATGGACGGATTTTTAGGATACAACCAAATCATGATAGCAAAAGAGGATCAACACAACATGGCTTTCACTTGTCCATGGGGTACCTACTGCTGGAACATTATGGAATTTGGCCTAAAGAATGCAGGAGCAACCTATCAAAGGGCCATGACACTAATATTCCATGACATGATTCATAAAACAATCGAAGACTATGTCGAATACATTCTAGCTAAGTCAAGGAAATGACAAGATCATATAGAAACCCTAAGTGCTATCTTTGACAGACTGGAGGATACAAAGTCAGACTAAATCCCGAGAAGTGCGTCTTCGGCATACAATCAGGTAAATTGCTAGGATACATAGTGTCTATGAGGGGTATCGAGGTGGATCCAGAAAAAGTGAAGGAAATCCTCGAGATGGAAGCACCAACTACATTAAAACAATTGAGAGGCCTCCAAGGCCGACTTTAATCCATCTGACGGTTCATAGCACAACTGGCAGACAAGCAGAACCCATACTCTCACCTACTCCACAAGGGGGTAGCATATAAATGGGATATAAAATGCGAAGAGGCATTTAACAAAATCAAGGAATATCTACTGACACCACCAGTTTTAATGCCACCCATCCCAAGAAAGCCATTGATCTTATATGTGTCAGCAACAGTAGCAGCCCTTGGAGCTCTCCTAGCTCAGCATGATGAAAATGGAACGGAGAGGGCCATCTACTATATTAGCAGGACAATGGTTGGTCACGAGCTAAATTACTCATTCATCGAGAAAGCTTGCCTCGCAGTAGTGTTTGCATCCCAAAAATTTAGACATTACATGTTGGCACATAAGATAAAGCTCATTGCAAAAATTGATCCCCTCAAGTATCTCCTATCAAAGGCAATGCTCACAGGAAGAATGGAAAAGTGGGTAATGATACTATCAGAGTATGACATCGAGTATGTAGAGCGGAAATCCATTAAAGGTCAAGTTATTGCAGATCAACTAGCAGAAGCACCCATTATTCTGAGAATCCTCTTGTCTTAGAATTCCCAGATGAATCCATCTTTAACCTCAATATAACTGACCATTGGAAACTATACTTTGATGGTTCATACACACATGGATCAGGAGTTGGTGTCTTCTTCATCACCACACAAGGGGATTGCATACCAAATTCATATAAATTGGCATTCCCTTGCACCAACAACATAGCGGAATACGAGGCTTTGACTATAGGCCTCAGGATAGTAGTGCAATGGAACATCATAGCTCTCAAGGTGTATGGGGACTCTTAGTTGATCATAAATCAGGTCAATAATGAATATTAGACTAAGGATGATAAGCTCACTCCATACAAGAAATTGGTGGAGACTCTAAAGGAATCCTTCATTGACATAACATTTGAGTAGATTCCAAGAACCAACAACAAAGCAGTAGACACCATGGCTACAATTGGGTCCCTATTAGACATCCCTCACAACGTACCAAAATATGAATTTCTGATCGAGCAGCTTCTCCTCCCCACATTCGAGGTACCAGAATCAGAATATGTGCGTGAAATCGTTGGTCCTGGTGATCCTTGGTACCATGACATCTACACATATCTTCGCATAGGAGTCATACCCGCTGACCTCCCATTGAGCCTAAAATGAACCTTTATAAAAAAGGCATCCAGATTTGTGATCCTAGGTGATACCTTATACCATAGAAGCATATAAGGTACCTTGCTACGCTGTCTAAATGCTGAGGAGACATTAACCACTCTAACCAAGGTTCATAATGGTATATGTGGCTCACACTCGAGTGGAATGCCCATCCCCAAGAAACTACTGAGGATGGGGTATTACTAGCCCACAATGGAAAGAAGCACATGATCGCTTAAAAAGGTGTTTACAATGTCATCAGCATGAGGACCTCATCCATGCTCGACTCAAGATCTTCACGAATCATCACACCATGGCCCTTTTTAAGTAGTGGGGACTCGATCTGCGTTGGGAAAATCACACCCACCTCATCCAATGGCCTAAGTTCATCATAACTGGCCGGAAATTGCACTTCACAAAGTGGGTGGAAGCCATACCCGTATATCCTTTGGGAAGCGGAATCTCCAAAATTTATCACGAACTATCTCATCTATGCGTTACGGTGTCCCACAAGCCATTATCTGGAGATAATGGGACACCATTCCAAAAACTAGGAGGTTAAGCAACTTGTGTGAAATTCAAAATACGGCATCACTTCTCCACCCCGTACTATCCCCAAGGAAATGGCCAAGTAGAAGCTACGAACAAAACCATCCTCAAAATCCTCAAGAAAATAGTCAATGGCGCAGGTCATGACTGGCACTTGTAGCTTAATCCCGCCCTCTAGGCTTATCGAACCAGCATCCGCACACCCACCGGCGCCACCCCATTCTCCTTGGTCTACAGATCAGAAGTCATACTCCCCA
>VDFB02042380.1:30013-92336 GCA_007258455.2 Sequoia sempervirens
CAAGAAAATTAGAAGCAGGACTGTCCAAGTTGGAGAATTGGTCTTAAAAGAAAATCAGAAGAATGTCCCGAATCCCAACATCAAAGGAAAGATTTGAACCTAATTAGTTAGGACCTTTCGTCATCACCACAAGCTATAAATCAGGGGCATATCAGCTATCAACACCCGAAGGGGAACCTCTACAGGAGCCCATGAATAACTCCCATCTCAAAAAGTTTATGCCTAAATCTTTCAAGGAATAGAACCCCAAAATCCAAAAAATTAGAAAAAGTCCTAAAAATGGATTTACTTTGGTGAAACCAAGCGAGGCATCTTGGTAACAACAAAAAAAAGCAAAAAAGCAAAAAATCCAAAAAATCAGAAAAAGGATCAAAAAAATTGTCCTCTAGTGAAAACCACTTCGGTGGCACTTTGGGAAAGTACCTCAGTGAAAACCTGGCAAACAGGCGCCTTGTGTAAATAAGCACTTTCCATCCACCAGGATCTTTATGGCTTGATTTGCATCATCCATCCATTTTGCTTCCATCATCCATCGCATTTAGGTCTCCATCCATCACTCATCGACTGGCATCTGCACCATAGCTTGGTCCTATGTTCGTATCATGATTCCTTCTAGTACTACTCGGCCCAATTCTTAAGGTTAGTTTTTCTTGCCTTCATCGGAGTAGTCTACTGCATCGCGTTGGGGGCACGTTCTCATCAGATCAAATTCGTGTATGATCTTAAAGTCCTCAAATCAGAAAATCCAAAAACATCAGAAAATTAAAAAATCCAAAACATCAAAACATATCAAAATCCAAAAATAGGGTCGTCTTGTCGAACTACGTCGTCTTTGAGCTTGAACATAGGAAAGGTTGATCTTTGATCATTCCCCGAGACATCTAGGTCAGTCCTATAGGAGTCCATCATAATAAACTGACATTTCATCATATATATCACCATTTGTAAATCAGTCGAGTCGTTAGTCGAACTACGTGGTCTCTGCGTGTATAACATAGGCAAGGCTAATCTGTCGATCAGCCCTCGAGACCCCTAGGATAGGTCTTTAGGTTAGTCTCTTGGTCAAAATCTCAGAAAACCCCAAAACATTCAAAAATCAAAAATCAAAACATTTGTAAAATCTCGAAAAACACCAAAAACAGCCTCAGAACATTGCAAAACATCAAAAACATCCAAATATTTGAAAAAATCCATCCGCCTCATCTCGCTTGCATCCGTAATAATCACGATCCATAATAACTTGATCGTCATCATCAACCTTTGGTGAAACAGTTGGAAACAAGTCTAGCAGTTTAAACACAGAACTCAAAACGTCAAGTCTTAAGTCTCAGTCAGTGAGTAAGCAAGTTGGTTATCTCTTCATATTGGTAACTCATCATCTGAATTTGTCCCATATCAATCATCCCTTATAAACGAAATGACATGTCGCCATCCACTAACATGTCCTAGGATGAATCCTTCCTACAATGGGCATTATCTTTTGGCAATAAGTTTCGGTTATCATCTTAGAAAACATATCCTCTTTCCGTTAGCGGTATTGAAGAGCATCAGTTTGTTTATTTACTTGGTCTTTATCTTTTGACTTATCTTATTTTGCACTCATTCCAAGGACGTCTCGATGATATCCCAAAATAGTGGATTTAGAGAAATAGGAATGGGGCAATGATCATTAGCTTTTGTCTGCTGTGCTTGTTGGAAGTTCTTGCAATATAACCTCAGCGAATACTTGCTTTCTTAGGTATGTATGGAAGAGGTCTAGGGAAACTTGTTGACTATTACAGGGATAGGTTTACCTTTCCATGTTTTGGTCTGAGGTGTTTGAAACTTCTGAAGTGCATCCTGGAAAGGTTTTCGTATGTCAGGTGTGAACAAGAATACTCCTATCTGATTGTCGAGTCAAATTCCATCACACTAAGTACCACGCCATCCTGGTTTGCTATACCTTGATGCATTGTACCACGTGTGTTATCAAACATAAGAAAATTTGGTCCTTTGAAAATCCCAATTCCTTGGCAAGTAATAATTATCATCATCATCATCATCATCATCATCATTATCATCTTCATTTGTGTCATCTTGCATCTTGTTGAAATGACTCCTTTTCTTACTAACCGCACTAACAAAGTACTATGACAGTTGATCATCATCACCATCATCATCATTGATCCTGCATCCACAAATCATTAGCATATCACATAAGCATATCATATAGAAATCATACATATTGCATAAGCATGTCATATAGGAAACATCACATTCCTACCATCATATAAACGCGTTATCATAAAAATTCTTCATAAACAGGTGCATCCATGTCATTGCATATCACCCATTGCATCACATTTCATAAACATTCATTTGCATTTCATTTCATATTACCATCTAAATCATCATATAGCATCTACAAAAGCATTCCATAATCATTTTTGCATAATCATAAGCAATAGGTATATAAGCATTTAATTCATTAGGAATACATACTTGCATAACATAAATGATATCATATCATTAGATTACGTTCACATTACACATCAGCATATCACTTTGCATCATCATTTAGTATAATAACATTTGCATCTCATAAACACCATTTCAGTAGCATCATATCACAACCATCGCATCATATCACATTCATCCATAAATCATCTCATAAATAAGCATATTCCACACATCATTTGCATATACCATAAATCAAATCATATCACATATTGCATCGGCATAAAATAAACCATCATATAGTTAACATTATTGCACATCATATCATAGGTCAACATAATATAGATCTGTTAGTCATAATCATAATGCATACATCATTAGAAATAAATGCATCCATAGAACATCATTGCAAAGCATATAGAAATAAACCATCCATGCATAAATAAAAGAACACATTGCATCACATCAAAATCATCATTGGCTCATATATATATCATATCATCAACTGTCATAGTATAAAGAATAATCAGATCACTGTACATATATGTCAATCAGTACAAAATGCCCATCAGGCTATCAAAAATGAGCCCATAAGGCACAAAAAGGACATCATAATATCTCGATCAAGCCCCATCTCTATGGATGCTGCCCTCGCCCCTATCACCGTGACCCTCTGGTGGTCTATGGTTGGACCGCTCTGAGTACTCTGGGACCCAGTCTACTCTAGGTACAATGTCGTGGTAAGCCCGACGGTAGTACTCTATCTCTTGGATAGCATCCTTGTAAGATCGAACCGGCATTGTACCCTGAGACGAGAAGGTTGTCATGCTCTCAATCTGCTGCTTGCGGCCTAGCTCTATTGCTGCTTGTAGCTTTGTAGCTTGTCTCTACTGCATAGCCTAATCCCTCTCTGCTCTGAGCTGCTCCCTCTCAGCCCATGCCTGGTCCCTCTCGGTCGTCACTGCCTAAACCTATGCCTATAACTGTAAAATCAAGGCATCCCGTGCGTCTGCCTGCCCTACTGGCTGTACTCATGGCTGCATGTGAGGCTGGTCCTCACCCTCGGCTCGTGGTGATGGGACTGGTGGATCCTACTACTGGTCCTACATATGGACATCCTTTTGACCTGGCGGAACTGGGGGCACACGTAGTGGATCTCATCGAATCTCGACCCTCAGTCCTCTCACTCATCCTCTCCCTCTGCCTCTGCCTCTGACCCTGTGCATATCTGGATCCTCACCTAGAAAAGTCAAACGGAGAGGAGCTCTGAACCAATCTCTGTAGGCCTGTGTGGTGCCCAGATCTGCCAAGCCCTGATCATAAGCCCATGGTCAGGCTACCAAATGTTGAAAGCTGTCAACTGCCTCCGCGGTAGGAATACCAGGCCCCCATGACACCTGTGTCATGCTGCGTGCAAAGACGGCTATGTAGCCGTCATCTGGCCGATCATGTGGCTCTTCGAACTAACGTTGTACACGCCTGGGTAGATACCACTCGATCATGGTGTGCTCCTGCCCCTACATGTATCGATCCTGGCGGTAGTAGAACAGCTGATTTGCATCGTCGGCTCATCCGGGCCGACCAAGATATGGTCTCCAAGTAAACACAAGCATCTCATCTAGGACCCGCCTCCAATAGGGGATCCCATGCTCGCCAGTGTGTGTGAAGGAAAAACCACCTCTGTATAGTGTCACAAGGGTATCCTCTGCCCCTATCAGAACCAAAACCACCCATGGACGTAGCACATAAATGTGCTCCCATGCCCAAACATGAAGGAGTGTCACTCCATCTCCCAGCGCTCTGCCATCCACGTAGACATACTCGTGGAGATCCCTATAAAGTGAAGCCAGAAAGACGGGTCCCCATGCAAACCAAACCAGCCTGTCCCGGACCATCCTCTCCCAGCAGTATCCCCAACTCGGACTGAAATACTGCCCTCGTCTGTCTGGGGCAACCAAACCTGAAATGATCACCGCAATTGCCCAACGGAAGGGAGGTGCTATGACTCTGTACCACTCCAGCTCGATCTATCCCTCGTAGTAAATAATGTCTCGAGTGGCGAGGACTCGGGTGCAGTACTCGCATCCCTCCTCCATATCATAGATCACCCGACGGCCATGAATGGGCAATCGCAGTATGCGCCAAACGTCCTCCAAGGTGATGGTCACCTCGCCGGTGGGAAGATGAAATGACGATGTCTCGCTGTGCCACCTCTCGACCAGTGTTGATAGCATCCCGAGGTGTGTGCACACGGGCACTGCGTATGCAATATGCCATAAGCCAGCGGCTCCTAGTCGGTCCTGGTCTCTGTCGCTAAAGTCTCATAGGACACTCGCCAAATCCCACGACTGGTGCTCCTAAGAATAAAGCTCCCTAGGCCCGTCCTGCATCAAGGAAAGTCAGCATGTTAAAATTTTTGGAAAAATCCTGGCCTAACGCTCTAAACTCGTTCCCAGCCATGTAGTTTGTGATGGCGTCGTAGTTTGAGTTTCTTCAAACTCCGACACTAGACCCTAAACTAAGCCAAAAAACACCGTCGTGGCGCACTTTAACCCCCAGCGTCGCAATTTGCATGAAAAGGGCGCCGCCATGGCGCACTTTTCCTAAACTGGCCTGCCGAGTCTGAGCTAAGCTCGAGCCCAGCGACGGAGTTTCTAAACTCCAAACTGCACCACTACGGCACAAAAAGGCAATTAGTAGTGCACTTTAAACACCGAGCGGTGCTATAATAGCGCCGCTGGAGGCGAGCTCTCTTTTAAACATGCAATAAATGCATTAAAGGAAAAAATTAAGCTTCAGTAAGGGTCACATATTGGTGCCCCAATGCCAAGTGGCCGCTGATAGGTCCGAACTCGGTCAAAAATGTGTAGAGGAAGCTATCATTGTGCCATATCGTCGGAGGGTCATAGCTCGGATCTCAAGGTTTGCTAGCGGAGGTGTGTGAAAATGACTTGAAAGTGACCCCTCGGGCCCCTTTTAAGCCTAAAAATTAGGGTTTTTTAACCCTAAATGGCTGCCTTGCTAGGGTTTTGGACCCCCGAACCTGTTTTCGTCCGTTCAAGGTTTGTTTTTCATCGTCTTATTGCGTTTAGACACATTTTTAGCCTCTCGGGTCCCTTTCGGACCTTGATTACTATCACCTTTTTTCGCGAGATCACCCAAAAAATTAAAATTCTCATCTCTCGAGGGGGCATTATATTGGCATATTTCTCTCGCCAGAGCAGTGGGGCAAGTTTTAAATATTGAAAATTTTTTGGCTTTGATCGAGATCGTTTATTCTTTGAACCAGCAACAAGTGCATTGCTTCAAAGAGGGGCAAAATAGACATCGAAAATATACCGATTGACATCATGCATCGATCGACTTACTAACATCGTTTCTTCCTAAATCATCCCTCGGTCTAACCGTTTAATCAAATTCCCTATCTAATTAAATTCATCAATATTAGTCCCTTAATTAAATAAATCATTTTATCGATTAAATTAGGTTCCTTCGTTAATTAAATCAATCCATCGATCTAATTATCCCTATTTAATTAAATAATCAATTTATTTGATTAAATCTCTAAAGTCTATCCATTAAATTAAATAAATTAAAACCTTATTTGATTTAATATAACACCATCCTTTTATTAAATAAATCAAAATCATTATTTAATTAGCCTCTTATCATATTCCTCTCTTATTTGATTTAAATAAATCCATAAATCTAAGTCAAATAAGTCACATCATCTAATCTCTGTTAAATTAATTAACCCTTGATTAATTTAACCTCATCTCATGTCACATCCTTTAGATAATGCAAGTTGCACATGAAAATAGATTTAATTCATTTATTAAATCTCTATTTTCCTCACAAGGCATCTTTTGGAATATTCTCTCAATTTGAATTCAAAAATTCCAAGTCAACATGTACATCCAACAAGGCAATAAATTCATCTTACATGTCCTTTTCCTTGAGCCAAGTGGCATTTATTGCATTTTCCCTTCCCTTTTGCATGTCATTTCAACAAATTTGAATTTCAAATATTGGCATTTACTGGCACAAACCCCAAATCTTGCACAACCATATCCATTCATAGCTTGACAAGTGGCACCATATCATTGGATGAATGTTAGTCCCACATTGCTCAAATTTGGGCATTCATCCATCTTGAAATTCCTATAAATGAAGAACTCCTCTGCTCATTTTATCATCCACAAACATTGAAAAGTTACCATGCTAATATACTTAGCCATCCTCATCCATCATTTGAATTCTTAGCTAGGTTTTTTGTAGATTTGGCTTGGAGTTCTCATCTTTCATCAAAAGTGGATCAACATCATCTTCAACATATCAGTATTTCATCATAGGAATTGGGAAAGGGCCAATTTTCACATCAAATTGGCACCAATTCCCCCATGGGATCAAGTGTTTGCTTCTCTAATTAGGATTAAATCTAGTTTTATCTTTTGTATTGTGTTCTTCATCAATTTCTTTCTTATTTTGAGGTTGCAAATGGATTTCATGGGGAATCCTTCTTTTAGCTTGTAATTCCTTGTATAACTCGTTTATTCATGTTGTTTTGCAAGTACTAGGAAAAGGGTTCGCACATTTGGCGCTAGAAGGAAGGCTTGACATCATTATTTCTAACAATTTTTTGAATTTTTTGCGTTTTCTTGACACACAGGAAATTCCAACGCAGGCTTGTCAGCGTCGCTGTTTTTGGCACTGCGAGCTTGTCAGCATCGCTGTTTTAGCACCGCGGGCTCGTCAGCGTCGCTATATAGCACCACGTGAACATAAACTGTGCTGCTGGACTCATCCCGCCAAGAATTTTTGAATTTTAAACTCTGCCGCTGGACTCGCCGACCTGTAGACAATTTCAAAAAATATTAAACAGCGATGCTTTCGAAAACTGTGATGCTGGGCGAAAAGTGCGACATAATCATGCTCTCTGTCCTGACACAGAGCACCACTGACTGGTAAGCGGCGCTGTAAAAGTGACATTGGGAGGACAAATAGCGACCCCTTCACGAGTTGCGACACTGGGAGACAGTAAAAGGTAAAAATTAATTTTTTAGCATGTGCTTTTAATTTATGATTTCTTTACCTTCTGTTTTCTAGTTTTTAATTTCTGTGTTTTTTCCAGAAACTGACCAATTTTCTTCTTTGTAGGTTGGAAAACGAAAACAAAGGAAGGAGGAGCACGGTGATGATACTTTGTCCAATCAAAGTGTTTTTTAACACTTAAGTGTTTGTTTAACACTTCTCTAGGAATTTGTCATCTTTTTCATCCTTAGAACACTAGCTTTCATTTGGGTTTAAAAAGAGTTATTTTTGTAAGGAAAGCTAAGGTGCGGAACTAACTCCCCTAACGTAAAAACCTCAGGGAAGAATGCAGAGGTGCTTTTAAATTTTCAATTATAGTCCAATTAAGATACACTTGAAAGAAATAACAGAAACAAAGAAATGACCATACACACATGAACACCAGATCTACTTGGGAAAACCCTTACGGGAGAAAAACCCACCACACCAAGAAAAACACCCTTTGTATTACAGTAAACAAAATTACATACAGAGTACGAGCTTCACTCTCTGATGTCAAATTACAGTAGCATACACAATGATCAACCTTGTATAGAACATTCAAGTTACAATGCTCTCATAATTGAATTCACACTGATTACTCAATTGTTCATTGAATTGTTCATCCCACTGATCGTCCAACCAAACATCATCATCAATCTCTGAGTATATCCATGTCATCCCTAGTCTATTGAACTTCCTCACAGGAATGGCCACAATAGTCTAACTTCCAATGATTCCCATTCTGCTCCCTGATTGGTTGAAGTCACACCACGTAGGATAGTCTTTCAATTGGTCAAGGCGTTCAAACAATGTTCACATGTCGGTGAGACACTAGCTGTGTCTCCCCGATGCCACAAATCCCAATCGTTGATATCGCCCAGAGTCATCACCTTCAGCAAGAGGTTACACTGAGTTCAAAAGCAGTCGGCGAGACAAACCATATCGCTAAGACGTCATACCGATGACCACCACATGTAGCGTTATTCGGCAAGACTATCACTATTCGGTGAGAGGTCATACCGATGTTCAAAAGTCAAATAGACATCAACATTCCCATCGGCGAGACTATCGCTATTCGGCGAGAGACATAACGAGCCCTCAAGTCATGTCAACAACAAACTAAACCATCGGCAAGAAAAACCTCCATCGCTAAGAGATCTTATCGAAGCCTTCATGTTACTCCGATGACTCCAAGTGTAACACTGTCGGCGAGACATACCATCTGTCGCCAAGAGTTCTTGTAGACACCAAAATCTGGTTTAAGCCTACGACTTCCATATTCTGCATAATTCGTATTATTCATGGTCATGATTAAATAATGTCAATTATTTAATTATACATCTTAACATTAATTCTTCTATTAATTATATAATTTCAATTATTTAATTAATTCACCAAATGTAACGCCAAATAAAAGCTTTGCACAATAGACAACAAGGAAGATTGATTAGAAGCACACATGCATACAATACTAAAATCTAAAATGCAAATTCATTCGTTAAGCAACAAAGAACATGGGAAAGTAAAAACGTAATTAAAAACTAGAACAATCTCACCAATCTTCAAACGTATTTCCATGATTCATCTCGATTGCCCTTCTCCATTTTGCTTGTGTAGTATAATTGCCCTCAGATTTTCAAGTTCGTGCAAGTATAGCTTGAGATAGTGATTAGTAAAATATCGAAGATTCAAGAAAAAAGTGCTCTCCAAAGTTACAAAATTCGCGAGAGAGATTTCGAATGAAGAATGACAAATTCATTTATAGAAAATTGATTATTCGAACGACAGGTCAAGATTGAAAGATCAACAGACGATTGAGATTGAGAGATTGGACATGCATTCAGATAACTGATAGAATTAAAGATTAAATAAATGATTTAATCTTCAGTTCGGATTCGAAAACATTAGAAATATCTTTGCATGACAAAGATAAAGATTGATCATAACGACTCTTGTTTGAATGCACGCACAACACTTAATTAATTAAATAATAATATTTAATTAATATGCATGTGCACGCAAATGAGTTAGAACTGGACGATTGAATGGTTAGACGAGGAGATTACTCGAGAATGCCACTCAGACATCAAATGAATAGTTAACTGAACGATTAAAATAGATGTCGAGTTGAGTAAAAGTGAATACTTAGATAACTCACATAATTATCTAAAATATAGAAGAATGTGTTAAAATAAAATTTATGAATTAAATAACTCATTTAATTAAAGAGACAATATTCGAAGGATAATTAAATAAATAATATTTATTTAACTAAGTGATGAAAGGACTCAAAATGAATAATTAAATAAATTAAGAATTTATTTAATTATAGTTGGAATATGATAAAGAATAAATTAAATAATGATTTATTTAATTTAACCGGAAGAATAAGGTTAATTAGTAACATAATTAAATAACAAGCGTTTATTTAATTAATAGAAGAAATAAAGAAAAGTGAATTAATTAAATAATTGAAATTATTTAATTAATAGAAGAATTAATGTTAAGATGTATAATTAAATAATTGACATTATTTAATCATGACCATGAATAATACGAATTATGTATAATATGGAAGTCGCAGGCTTAAACCAGATTTCGGTGTCTACATTTGCCCCTCTTTGATACAATGTCGTTTAGGCGTTGTGTCAAAGAAAGTCGATGAAAATATGCCCCAGTCATGCCCCAGTGTAAAACAGGTGAAGGTATGCCCCCTCGGGAAAATTGACAAATTTTTGAAATGTTCAAAAAAATTTGGAAATGCGCCCAATTAGTCCAGTAGATAGGCAGAAGTGCAATGCAGTTGACGGAATTGGGTTCGGAAATGGGAGGGATGGGTATAGGATGATAGAAAATGGAAGTTTACATGGCCAGTAGGAAAGAAATGCCACATAAGCCCTAGGTATATATTGGAATTGGGGTGAAAAACTATTCATTTTCACCCACCTAGCTTAGAGATTTGAAAAGTTGCTCTGGGTTTTCAGCGAGGATGTCTCCAGTTCCAACCACTCACCATCATGCATACAGGATCCAGACGTATCAGAGACCAGCCGGCGTGGACCCCCCGGTATGGACCTAAAACTTGCCTTTTGAAAATTTTTAATTTGCGCGTATTTTAAGACATTTATTGCATTTTAAGTTCTGCGTCACGTTTATTTTTGCACCGCATGTGTATGCGCGAAC
The DNA here is from genome assembly GCA_007258455.2 of Sequoia sempervirens. Taxonomy (NCBI): domain Eukaryota; kingdom Viridiplantae; phylum Streptophyta; class Pinopsida; order Cupressales; family Cupressaceae; genus Sequoia; species Sequoia sempervirens. The sequence continues at coordinate 40,706 of VDFB02042380.1, forward strand.
GATGCATGTGTTCGCGAAAAGCCGCATTTGAATTTTAATGTCGGTCGATTAGATTAGGTTTAGCGAATAACCGCATCTGTTTAATTTTGTTACGCATTTGATATTTTGCAACGCATATGTTTATTTTGACACGCAAATGTATATTTAGAAACGCATTTGTTGTTTTGAGACGCATTTGCATGTTTAGCAACGCATGTGAATATTTACATACACATCTGTCATTTTGCAACGCAAATATTATTTTCATGACGCATTTGATGATTATTAACCGCATTTGATTAATAATGACGCATATGTAATTTGTGAACCGCATTTGTTAAAAAGTGACGCATTTGTAAAATAATGACGCATGTGCAAAATAACGACGCATTTGCATTTTATGTTAAAACAGTCATTTTTCACTAGGATAGATGATTCAGGTTGACATAAGGCATTTATGATGTTGTTGCAGGTTGTATTGGACCCTATCTATACACGGGAGTCGAGACCTACCACGTTTCGATTCAGAGACAGCTTGCGGCCGGCCCAGCGATGGACGTTATGGCATTTGGGTTTGTTACATGTGACTGATATGCCCCAGATTCGGGAAAATCAGGGGTTACTGACAGCACTATGCGAGTGGCGGCACTCGGAGACATCTTCCTTCCACCTTCTGAGTGGAGAGGCCACGGTGACTTTGGAGGACGTATACAGGATATTGAGACTGCCGATTAGAGGGACATGGGTGGTCTACGATACCCAAAGGGGTATAGCCGAGATGTGCAGATATTATCCCCATGCTGACGTTAGACAGCTAGGGGTTGATGATTACGAGATTAGGTGGCGGGTATTGGCTCAGAGGTATAGATAGTTAGACTGTCTAGTAGCAACCTTGATAGGCGGCATAGTACTGCTTGACCGCCGAGGACATGGATTCCCTGTAGGATGGGGGGAGATGTTAGTGGGAATGTTGGAGCGCCGAGTTGTATATGGCTAGGGTTCATGTGTGTTGGGGATGTTATACTTCCACCTGCATGACATTTCCTATAGAGAGGCGCAGTTGATGAGCTACGGTACCACGCTCCTGATGGTATGGGCATGGGAGCATATTGCCATTTTCAGACCTCCTATTATAGTAGATGTTCCGCATGGAGCTCCATACGCCTTCCGTTATGCGGGGGCTACCACACAGCACCATATTGGGGACACCGGTTATTTCAGACATGTTATAGGCTTGATGCAGGAGTTCACATGGAGACCGTACCTGGGCTGTGAGGTGTGGTCTGATGAGGACGAGCATTTGCCTTTTTGTAGACAAACACAGTATCTGGTGGGACGTACAGTCGCCCACATGCATATTATAGAGCGGCAGCTGCCGGATCAGGTATTGAGACAGTTTGGAGAGGTACAGGATGTACCTCGAGGGAGAGCAGAGTTTGCTCGATCGTCACAAGAGGTATTGCTATGGGGACTAGAGATTCCCGTCGCCATCGCGGAGGCAGACATTGACGCGCTATAGGCATAGCCATGGGGATGGAGGGGTGGACCAGCAGATCCAGGGACCACTCTAGCTTATGATCAGTGGTGGGCTGTACACAGGCCGATTCCCATGACAGATCCAGGGCAGCCAGCACCGGTAGAGCGGCGTGGTACAGGTCCCAGAGGCGGGCGAGGCAGAGGAGGCTGTGGTGATGGAGGGGATGATGGTAGAGGTGGCCGACGTGGAGGCAGGAGAGGGAGGCATGGTCGACGGGGATGAGGACCAGCCTTGTCACCGATCCAAGAGGAGAGAGGAGGAGAGGAGGATGTGGCCATGCTAGATGTGGCCAGAGGTGGTGAGGGGGAGTAGCTGGCAGAGGCAGTGATCCCAGAAATCCCTGATATCCCAGCAGAGGCAGAGGTAGGTGTCGAGGAGGCAGTGGGAGAGGAGGCCGTTGGAGAGGAGGTAGAGATTGATGCCCTTGGATTGCTAGGTGCCTACCAGGAGGACGACGATGAGGATGATGATCATGAGAGAGAGATTAGAGATCATATCCTGGAGGAGATTGACAAGGAGGAGGATGGGAGAGATAGGGCCCGACAGGATGAGACAGAGGCAGAGGAGCCCGACACAGACATGTTATGAGCCCAAGTTGCCTCCTTGGAGGAGCAGATGAGAGTGTTGATGGCAGAGAGAGATACCTACAGGGTGGAGAGAGACAGAGCCTTGATGGAGAGGGATCAGGTAGTAGCCCGGCGGCAGGAGACTGAGCAGAGATTCACAGAGCTCAGGTCATTATGTACAGGACCATCAGTAGCATTTTCCAGAGAGTTGGTCAGAGCCGGTGAGAGGGAGAGATACTACTGAGATCTGTATGAGGCAGAGGTTCCCCTAGAGAGACGGGCTCCCAGTTTTTCAGCGGCACAGAGTAGTAGGTCCCAGACCAGGACCCACACTCGGACAGTCAGCACAGAGGGGGTGGATCAGCCATGTAGAGCAGGGCCCTATGACAGACCTCCCACAGCCCAGAGATCAGCAGGTTCCCAGCATCATTCTCCCACACACTCTCGGCATGATGGCAGTGGCAGTTCAGGATAGAGATACTGCTTAAGATTCATTTGAGACATTGTATTTTGATCTTATAGCCTGTGGGCTTCCATGTATTTGTGATACATTATGACATTGTTATGTGACACGGTTGAGTGATATATATATATATATATATATATATATATGATTTTGGCGGCGATTCCGATGATATGCATTTCTATTTATTGATTATGCAGTTTTTATTTATACATGTGATGTTTATATGACATGCCTATGTGATGGATGATTGTATGTACTTTATGATGTTTATACATTTAATGAGATAATGTTGATTCTATGTGATGTATGATTCTATATGATGTTAATTCTATATGATTATGAGATGCCATGTGATGTGATATGTATAATGCAGACGACATGTGATGCTATACAAATGTAATGTGATGCACATATTTATAGTTGATTTGTACATGAAATGCTTATAATATGTATTGGTTTGTAATGATTATTGTCTATGATGCCATGGTGATTTAGATGTAAAATATGCCTATATGTATGAATTTTTCTAACATGTATGTTGATGCAGGATGATGCACACCGTTGTGTGTCACAGGACTTTGCCATAATGCAAGAAAGAAGAACTGTTAGTGCGGAAAGAAAGATCGACAAAGAAGGAAAAGACAGAAGATAGATGTTAGTATTAGGAATCTTCGATATTTTTCCGTATCACAAAAGGTTTTGCACTTTATCATCATTGGGCGGGACTAATACAAATGGAGAAAAACACCATGATATGACATAAACCAAGGTGTGCAAGGTCATCCACTTGCTAATAACAGACAGTCGTAGACAAGGATTGTCATTAACTCATACTAAGGGAACAAGTTGCCCCAGTCTTTTTGTCAGGACAAACCACAGACAACAAACAAAAGAAAAGAAGGGTCATGAGACGTCATTGCTCCTCTAAATCCTTCATGGGACATCCTTGAGGAAACTAGTAACATGACTCAAAATCAAAGTTAAAAGACAGTCGACAGACAACAATCAAAGAAAATAGAATTCCGATACGTCATTGCTTCTCTAAATCCTTCATGGGACATCCTTGAGAAAGCTAGTAACATGAATCCCAGTCATCAATGCAAGATAAATGATAAGATAAACAAGCCATAAAGTCAAAAAAAAGCCAGTAAAATATTTTCCAAAACATGATTTGTTTGTTTGATTGGTAGAGCCTGATTGCAGGAGATACACATACCGGATAAGACTATGAGTCTAGTTTCGATGTTATGACTATCTGTATAAGGCATGACAAAGCCTGGTTTCAGAAAGACATATATCGTATAAGACGTTGAGTCAGATGCCATTGATGTGATAACCTGTGTAAGGCTATGTGTGACCTTATCGATTATGCAGGAATGACTCATCCTATATAAGACATAGGTTGATTGTTTTGATAACGTCTGTTTCCAAGAAGGACACATCCTGTAGCAGACTGTAGTTGATTTATTTTGATTGTTTTGTTTGGCAAGTTGTTTGATTTGACTCAGATACATTGCTGACTTGTTCACCAGATTGATGCATGACTTGAGACGATGCTTTGACAATTGACTGTGTGTGACGAAAAACCCTAAAGGACTGACCTAGTGCGGCCTCGGGGGCTCATCGATTGATGGCCTTGCCTACGTTGTACACGCAGAGACCTCGTAGTTCGACTTGACTGCGACCGACAAGACTGATCACAAACAGAAGATGTGTGTGAAAGTGAATGTGACAAACCCTAATGGATTGACCTAGTGCGGCCTTGGGGGCTCATCGATTGATGGCCTTGCCTACATTGTACACGCAGAGACCTCGTAGTTCAACACGACCAATGACCTTGTCATATAGACATATGGATTGACTCATGACTTTATACAAACAAACCTAGGACCGAAAGCACGCCTGGGGCACATCGATGGCCTTGCCTATGTCCAGTCGCAGAGGCAACGTAGTTCGACTAACGACAAAGACTGACAAGTGCGACTGACTCCGACTCTGTTTTTTTGAATTTTCAAAATATTTTTGATTTTTTTGTCTTTTTGAAGTTTTCTAATGTTTTTGTGTTTTCTCAGGTCATTTTGCGATGTTTTTGGATTTTTCTATGGTTTTTACGTCTCCAACACAACCAATGTAAGAACCAATATGACAGATGTCAAGTGTTTTCCCCCAGTCGAGTATAAGACCAATTGATTATGAATAGGGTAAAATAGGGGATATGAAATGCTCTCGATGTCAATCGTTCCAAGTTATGGGAAAGACTACCACTTATTAGGAATGATATATACAAGCGATGAATAGAAAAGATAAGGAATATGTACAGGGATAGGTATTATGTACAGGGAAGTGGACTATGTACAAGGAAGTGGACTATGTACAAGGTAGTAGAATAATAGTAGACAAAGGAGCAAAGTTGAGTACACATGGCGCCTGTTTGCCAGGTTTTCACCATTCGACGAATGATTTGTCTTTACTATTTTTCATATTATCTAATTTTTTTGGTGTTACCAAGACGCCTGTTTGCCAGGTTTTCACCTTGATAACAATTTTTTTGATTTTTTTTTTTTGGCTAATTAAGACAAAGGCTCCCAGAAGCTATGCGTAGATTTTCTTCAGATGCATACTATTGATTGGTGAGGACAATGGTTCCCCTTCAGGAGTAGAGAGTTGGTACGCTCCTGATCCAAAAGCTTCTGTGACAATATAAGGTCCTAACCAGTTAGGTTCAAACTTTCCTGGTTTTTCTCTTTCTGCTTGATTCTTTGGGTTCTCCATTAAAACCAGGTCACCAATGTCAAAGTTCCTATTCAAAACCCTTATGTTATAGCTACGACGAAGGCAATTCTGGTATGCTTGAAGATGGTCTAGTGCCTTCTGTCTTCGCTCATCTAAAAATTCTAGCTCATAGAGTCTCGACACTCGGTACTCTTCATCATCAATATGGCCTTTCAGGGATACCCTTAGGGAAGGAATCTCGACCTCAATAGGTGCAAAAATAAACGTGACGCGGAACTTAAAATGCAATAAATGTCTTAAAATACCCGCAAATTAAAAATTTTCAAAAGGCAAGTTTTAGGTCCATACCGGGGGGTCTGCGCCGGCTGGTCTCTGATACGTCTGGATCCTGTATGCACGATGGTGAGTGGCTAGAACTGGAGACATCCTCGCTGAAAACCCAGAGCAACTTTTCAAATCTCTAAGCTAGGTGGGTGAAAATGAATAGTTTTTCACCCCAATTCCAATATATACCTAGGGCTTAGGTGGCATTTCTTTCCTACTGGCCATGTAAACTTCCATTTTCTATCATCCCGTACCCATCCCTCCCATTTCTGAACCCAATTCCGTCAACTGCATTGCACTTCTGCCTATCTACTGGACTAATCAGGTGCATTTCCAAATTTTTTTGAATATTTCAGAAATTTGTCAATTTTCCCGAGGGGGCATACCTTCACCTGTTTTACACTGGGGCATGACTGGGGCATATTTTCATCGACTTTCTTTGACACAATGCCTAAACGACATTGTATCAAAGAGGGGAAAATGTAGACACCAAAATCTGGTTTAAGCCTGCGACTTCCATATTCTACATAATTCGTATTATTCATGGTCATGATTAAATAATGTCAATTATTTAATTATACATCTTAACATTAATTCTTCTATTAATTAAATAATTTCAATTATTTAATTAATTCACTTTTCTTTATTTCTTCTATTAATTAAATAAACGCTTGTTATTTAATTATGTTACTAATTAACCTTATTCTTCCGGTTAAATTAAATAAATCATTATTTAATTTATTCTTTATCATATTCCAACTATAATTAAATAAATTCTTAATTTATTTAATTATTCATTTTGAGTCCTTTCATCACTTAGTTAAATAAATATTATTTATTTAATTATCCTTCGAATATTGTCTCTTTAATTAAATGAGTTATTTAATTCATAAATTTTATTTTAACACATTCTTCTATATTTTAGATAATTATGTGAGTTATCTAAGTATTCACTTTTACTCAACTCGACATCTATTTTAATCGTTCAGTTAACTATTCATTTGATGTCTGAGTGGCATTCTTGAGTAATCTCCTCGTCTAACCATTCAATTGTCCAGTTCTAACTCATTTGTGTGTACATGCGGATTAATTAAATATTCTTATTTAATTAATTAAGTTTTGTGCGTGCATTCGAACAAGAGTCGTTATAATCAATCTTTATCTTTGTCATGCAAAGATATTTCTAATGTTTTCGAATCCGAACTGAAGATTAAATCATTTATTTAATCTTTAATTCTATCAGTTATCTAAATGCATGTCCAATCTCTCAATCTCAATCGTCCGTTGATCTTTCAATCTTGACCTGTCGTTCGAATAATCAATTTTCTATAAATTGATCTGTCATTCTTCATTCCAATCTCTCTCACGAATTTTGTAACTTTGGAGAGCACTTTTTTCTTGAATCTTCGATATTTTGCTAATCACTATCTTAGGCTATACTTGCACGAACTTGAAAATATGAGGGCAATTATACTACACAAGCAAAATGGAGAAGGGCAATCGAGATGAATCATGGAAATACATTTGAAGATTGGTGAGATTGTTCTAGTTTTTAATTACGTTTTTACTTTCCCATGTTCTTTGTTGCTTAACGAATGAATTTGCATTTTAGATTTTAGTATTGTATGCATGTGTGCTTCTAATCAATCTTCCTTGTTGTCTATTGTGCAAAGCTTTTATTTGGCGTTACAGTTCTTACCAAAGTCACATGTTACACCGATGACTCCAAGTGTATAACCATTCGGCGAGACATCTCTTGTCGGTGAGACTTCATCCCAAACGTTCATATCTTTCCCCGATAACTGTTGTCGCCACAGGTCTCCCGGACAACCATTATGAACCACAGTTGGCAAGAGTTCTTATCAGGCGGAGAGAGATCACAACGACAAGAAATGTTACAGCGACAACTCCAGTCAGTAAGATAGCAACAAGGTCTCAGTGACTTGAACATTCCACAAGATTGCACAACTGCTAGTCGACCAGACAATAAGGATGTCACACCGACTTGGCTCTTTCAGAGGTTTCAGCCTATGAGATTGAGTCACACAATTCCAACAATCTCCCACTTGACGAAGATCAAACAGGCACCTCCAGAGCACAACAAAACTACTGAAACTCATGGGCACTGAGGTCCATCGAACTGGCACACCACCTGAACTTGTCTGTGCTCACTGGCTTCGTCAATGCATCTGCAACATTCTCCAGAGTATCCACTTTTTCTAAAGATACCTTTCCATCCTTCACCATATCTCATCCAAAATGATACTGTACATCTATATGTTTTGTCCTGGCATGGAAATTAGGATTCTTTGCCAAACAAATAGCACTCTGACTGTCACAGTAAATTGTTATTTTCCCTACATCAAAACCAATGTTAGAACACAAACGTTTTAACCAAATTGCTTCTTTGTAGGCATGTGTTGCTGCTATGTATTCTGCCTCTGTAGTGGACAAAGCGACTACAGTTTTCCGCTTACTCATCCAACTCACTACACCACCATTCATCATGAAGATATATCCACTGGTAGATCTTTTGTTGTCAATGTCCCTTGCCTAATCAGAATTCACATAGCCTCGAATACTAAGAGTCCTCTGTGATTCAACCAATTTCCCATGGTAACACAAAGCATATTCTGAAGTGCCCTTCAAATATCTAAACACTCTCTTCACAACATCCCAATGTGTCCTTCCAGGATTAGCCATAAATCGACTAAGTACTCCCACATCTTGGGCAATGTTTGGCCTTGTACAGAACATTGCATACATTAGACTGCCAACTACACTAGCATAAAGCACACGGTCATGTCCTCCATCTCAGAGGAGATTTTGGACAGTCTTCAACAAATAGCTTTGTTCCTGCAAAACTGGAACAACTAGCTGCTTACAATCATTCATGCAAAATCTCTCTAGAACAGTCTTGATATACTTACTCTGACTGAGCCAAAGTTTTCTACTATTCATGTCCCTGGTTATTTCCATTCCCGAATATACCTTGCGACACCAAGATCTTTCATTTTGAACTTTGCAGACAATTGAGACTTAAGATTAGAAATCATTAACTTACTATTGCCTATGAACAACATATCATCAACATAGAGAGCAATAATAAGAACTTGATCACTTTTAACTTTGTAATATACACAATGATCAGATTTTGATCTTACAAATCCTAATGACAAAACAAAAGTGTCAAACTTCGGTACCACATTTTAGGAGACTACTTTAATCCATACAGAGATTTTTTCAACTTGCAAACTAGTTTTTCTTTACCTTTCTCCACAAAGTGCTCAGGTGGGACATATAAATTTCTTCTTCAAGATCACCATGAAGAAATGTTGTCTTCACATCCATCTATTCAATCTCTAAGTCATATGTTGCTGCAAGTGACAAAAGAAATCTAATGGACGCCGCTTTTAGCTACAGGAGAAAAAATTTCTCCATAATCAATTCCCTCTACCTGGAATAACCCTTCGCAACCAACCTCACTTATACTTTTCCACATTGCCATCTAGACCTATTTTCTTTTTAAATACCCATTTGCAGCCCACAACTTTTATGCCTTCAGGCAAGGGCACCAAACTCCAAGTATCATTCTTTTCTAATGATGCCATTTCTTCATTCATGGCTTCCAACCAAGAGTTTGAATAAGACATTCTAAATACCTCTTTCACAGTCCTAGGCTCATCAGTGCTAGAAATTAAAGCATAGGCACAAGTATAATCTATCAAAGAAAACCCATACCTATCAGGTTGCTTTCTTTCATGAGTTGACCTCCTCACTTGCTAAGGCTGAGGTTGTTCTTCTTCATTAGAACTCTCAGAACTACTTGAGCTCTCCTCAGTTTCAGGTACATTTTGAATTTTGAATTCCTCTTTATCTAATGTCAAAGGAATTTCAACTACATCCTTTTTGTTTTCTAATTTTTTCTCTGACTATACATCCAAGGTAGAAGGCTTCAGCTCACGAAAGATAACACTTATGCTATATAGAACCTTCTCCGTATTAGGATTCCAAAGCTTGTATCCTTTTATGCCAGCACTATAACCAATAAAAATACATTTGACAGCCTTGTTCTCCAATTTAGATCTTTTCTCATTCAGCACATGTGCATATGCATCACAGCCAAAGACTCGAATGTGTCTCAGAGAGGGCTTCTTTCCAAACCATGCTTCCATAGGTGTTTTCTCAACAAGAGCATAATTAGGAGAACGGTTTATCAAATAACATGTTGTAGCAACTGCCTCAACCCAGAACTTCTCCTCCAAGCCAGCACTGCTCAGCATACTTTGTGCTCTTTTCATCACTATCTTGTTGAACCTTTCTGCAACTCCATTTTGCTGCGGAGTGTAAGGTGTAGTTTTATGTCTTTTAATCCCATGATCTTTATAGTACCTCTTGAATTCATCAAAAAAAAATTCACCGCCATTATCAGTCCTTAAACATTTTATATTTCTTCCAGTTTCATTTTCTACAAGGTTTTTAAATTCCTTAAACCAACTGAACACTTCTGATTTACTTTTCAAAAAATAGACAAATGCCCTTCTTGAATAATCATCAATAAACTATACATAGTACCTTGACTTAGACAAAGAAGGAACATTCACTGGACCAAAAACATCATAATGTATATAATCAAGTAAACCAGAAGATTTGTGAGGATTGGAATAAAATGAAACACGGTGTTGTTTACCATATATACAATGTTCACAAAATTCGAATTCGAGGTTACAATCATCAAGCCCCTCAACCAAGTTTTTATTCTTCAAGGTTTTTAAACCTTTCTCTCCAATGTGGCCTGGCCTATGATTCCAGAGCATAGTCTTTTCTGCTGGAAGTTTAACTTCCATAGAGTTTACACCATCAAGAACTTTTTCCTCTTTTCCTCCATGAGTAGCTTTCTGTGACTTGGTAGAGACACTATTGCATTGCACAACATGTGCATCAAGCTTATACAAGGTACCAATATGAGCACCTCTTGCTAGCACCATAGAGCCTCTAGTCATCTTGTAGCCATTTCCGAGAATGTGACTTGCACTCCAATATCATTTAGCTTACTAACAGAAAGTAAATTTTGAGCCAGACCTAGTATATGCATTACATCATTGATTCCCTTCACTCTTCCATCAGGGAATTGAATTCTGACTCTTCCATGACCAACAATTTCTAAAGATGAATCACTTTCCAAATACACCTTTCCACCATTGTATTCTTCATAATTCATGAACCAATCTCTATGAGATGTCATGTGGAAAGATGCTCCAAAATAAATCAGCTAAACATCATCTGATGCCTATGTAGCCAAGGCTGCAATGAAGGCATCTGCATCACTCTAAGATGAATCATTGTCGGAAGAATTCTTCTTCTTATTTTTCTCCTCTTTACAATCCTTTTGGACATGACTAGCTTGCCCACAATTCCAACACTTCACCTTGGACTTCTTGCCAGGAGACTTTGATCTCCCTTATGATTTGGATTTGGACTTCTTGTCCTTTTTTTTTTCTTTCGATCTGCCTCTAACAGCAAGAGCCTCCTTCACCATCTCAGAAGATTCTCTTCTCATCTCTTTTGATAACAAAGAAGCAACAACATCTTCCATCTTAAAAGTGGATGTCGTACTCCCAATAGCCATCACCAGGTGATCCCAAGAATCTGGAAAAGAACATAATAACAGCATACATCGATCTTCTTCATCAATCTTCACACCCACAGATGTTAACTGTGTAATCAGCATGTTGAAAGTGTTCAAATGATCAGCAACAGACCCTCTTTCTTGCATTCTTAAATAGTACAACTTCTTCCTCAAGAATAATTTATTCACCAAGGACTTGCCCTAATAAATAGCTGCTAGTCTTTTCCACAAGGAAGATGCAGTCTTTTCTTCATGAACATTCAGAAGAACAAAGCCTGCTAAATAGAGCCTTATCAGCCCCTTTGATTTTCTATCTGCAAGGTCCCAATCTTCTTGCTTCATTCCTGTAGGCTTCCTTCCAGACACAACAATCCAAATATCACGATCAACCAACAGATCTTCCATTTTAAGTTTCCACAACTAAAAATTGTTTCCATTGAATTTCTCAATTTCAATCTTTCCTGACGTGCTTTCCATCTTAACCTGTAATTCGAATTACCAAAACTTCTACAAGACTCCCACTAAAACAAAATTGACACAAAAAACCCAACGTACCCACAAGGATAACACAATTGGCCAGGCTCTAATACCACTTGTAAAGAAAGCTAAGGTGCGAAACTAACTCCCTTAATGTAAAAACCTCAGGGAAGAATGCAGAGGTGCTTTTAAATTTTCAATTATAGTCCAATTAAGATACACTTGAAAGAAATAACAGAAACAAAGAAATGACCATACACACATGAACACCAGATTTACGTGGGAAAACCCTTACGGGAGAAAAACCCACCACACCAAGAAAAACCTCTTTGTATTATAGTAAACAAAATTACATACAAAGTACGAGCTTCACTCTCTAATGTAAAATTACAGCAGCATACACAATGATCAACCTTGTACATAACATTCAAGTTACAGTGCTCTCAGAATTGAATTCACACTGATTACTCAACTGTTCATCGAACTGTTCATCCCACTAATCGTCCAACCAAACATCATCATCAATCTCTGAGTATATCCATGTCGTCCCTAGTCTGTTGAACTTCCTCACAAGAACAGCCACAATAGTCTAACTTCCAATGGTTCCAATTTTTCTCCCTGATTGGTCGAAATCACACCATGTAGGATAGTCTTTCAATCGGTCAAGGCGTTCAAACAGTGTTCGCATGTCGGTGAGACACTAGCCGTGTCTCCCCGATGCCACAAATCCCAATCGTCGATATTGCCCAGAGTCATCACCTTTGGCAAGAGGTTACACCAAGTTCAAAAGTAGTCGGCGAGACAAACCATATCGCTAAGACGTCATACTGATGACCACCACATGTAGCGCTATTCGGCAAGACTATCGCTATTTGGTGAGAGGTCATACCGATGTTCAAAATTCACATAGACATCAACATTCCCATCAGCGAGACTATCGCTATTCGGTGAGAGACATAATGAGCCCTCAAGTCATGCCGACAACAAACTACACCATCGGCAAGAAAAACCTCCATCGCTAAGAGATCTTACCGAAGCCTTCATGTTACTCTGATGACTCCAAGTGTAACACTGTCGGCGAGACATACCATCTTTCACCAAGAGTTCTTACCAAAGTCACATGTTACACCAGTGACTCCAAGTGTATAACCATTCGGTGAGACATCTCTTGTCAGTAATACTTCATCCCGAACATTCATATCTTTCCCCGATAACTGTTGTCACCACATGTCTCCCCGACAACCACTATGAACCACAGTCGGCGAGAGTTCTTATCGGGCGGAGAGAGATCACAACGACAAGAAATGTCACAGTGACAACTCCAGTTGGTAAGACAACAACAAGGTCTCGGTGACTTGAACATTCCACAAGATTGCACAACTGCTATTTAGCCATACAATAAGGATGTCACACCGACTTGGCTCTTTCAGAGGTTTCAGCCTGTGAGATTGAGTCACACAATTCTAACAGTTTTCACCTAAAAGGAGAGAGATGGGCCAAAATACACAATCTCCCCACTCAAGACTAATAAAAATATGAATGAAATATGCCTAAATGCAATGTCCTAATGCAACAAATTGATAAATGATGTTTATTATTAATGCAAAACTTAAGAAATGCAAGTTGTTTGAAAACACATTATGATATGCAAACATAAACTAAATGACCTAGAAATGCAAGTAAACAACATAAATGAAAGAGACTGGATAGGTGCACCTGGAAACTAGAATGTGATACAGAGAGGCTATGGAATTCTGAATAATTTTTTGTTGAAGCCAACTGGGACACTTACACCAAGTTGGGTGACTTAGTCTTGTTTTAGAGAGATTATGTCGAAACAGGTTTTAGCCAAATGGGTATCCAGAAATATAGAAATCACTTTTCAGGCCTAATAGTGGGACTAATTCACCACTGATGGTGACTTAGTCCACCTTCAATTTTTGGGAATTTTGGGACAGGAATTTGTAGCTCTCGGTCTGCACTTCTCTTCTTGACAGATGTCTGGTTTTGGTTTTGTAGAAATCAGGCTCTAAGTGATCTCCAAGCTTCACTTAGGGATTTTTTTACTTGAATTACTTTTATGGAATCATGACACCTTTTAACACCTTTTTCTTTGACAAATCTGCATACAAGACCTACAAAACACACATGCAAAGAGGGGGAAAAGGGTTAAGGGTTAGTGAATAGGGGTTTGCCTTGGTCAAACCCCGATTTGGTAATAAAACCCTTGAAAATGAAATGAAATGGAAAGATAATGATGAATGAACAACATGCAATGCTACAACTCACCAAATCCTTGATGTAGAAATATGAAGATATGGAAGTAGATGCTCCAACGAAGACTTGATAGTGCCTAGAATGCTTGAGAATTATGAATGTATGTATGCTAATGCATAAATGAATGTATTAGATGAATGGGTGTGAAAATGAGAGGAAAAATCTTTATTTATACTTTATTTTACAAAATTTCCTAAAAATAACACATCATAGGCCGACCTTAAGGTTAAAAGAATAATATCCCACCAGAAATTTAAAATAATTTTGATTTTTGTGCCCAGTGGGACTAAGTCGCCCCAAGTGGTGACTTGGTCCCACCAGGGAAATTTTAATGGGTGTCAGGAATTAAAGTGTATTTAATGATGCTTAACAGGATTATTCTCCAGAACACACTTAAGTAGGGTTGGAAAGTTTATTAAGGGGTCATTAAACATAAGAAATGGTCAAATTATTGATGACAAGCCTAGAAAAGCATGAAATTTTGTCACAACTCTTTACAACCCTTTGAAATAAGACTTGGTAAGTGATAAAAGGAGTTATTTAGGTGAATTATAATGAAAAATTCCTAGAAATTTGTGAAAGTGGGTTACAACACTTCACAACACCTTTACAACACATCATAGAATTCTTGTTGATTCTCAAGGACCTAAGACCTAATGTGAATGTGTTGACCACATTACAACATTAAATCAAGGAAAAATCAAGCCAAAATCACCAGGAGGGCCTAAACATGAGAAAAGTTAGAAGGGTTACTTTTCCTGTGTCCACATTTAGCCCCCACTTTAGTGAGAGGATGAACCTAATTCAAACTCACACTAAAGTAACTGAACATGCAACCAAGAGAGGTTTCAATGAACTAATGCTAGAAAGATGAGACAAAAATGATCAAGTGGGATGATCAAGCCCCTAGGATGAAGATCACATGGCCAACTAAACATGAGCACAAAGAAACACATATGAGAATGATGTAAATGAAGAGGAAGAAAAGGAAAAAGAGAGTTGGATCAAGCTTCAATCATTTTTCCATCCTATTGTGGATCAGATCTAGGTTGTTTGTCCAGAAAGAAAATGCATACTCACTCTAAGGTGACAGAACTCGTGGCTATTTGTTAGGTGAGAAGGCCCAAAAGGTGAGAAACACACACTCATGGATGGTATGCACTCACACACACGCAGGTGGCTATGGGGAAATTCATGTCTTGGAATGGGCTTCTAGCTCAACCATACCCAAGTTATACCTCCTGATAACTTTGATAAGGTGCCACAAAAGAAAATGGCATTTCGAGCTTCATGAGACAAGCAAAAATTCATATGCTTGGAGCTCATGAAGAAACACAATGGCACCACAAGCATGCAAGTTGTGTTATGCAATGTGGTTGTATAAAATATGAAAAATACAACATGCAAAGAATGTTCAAAGGAGTCTTGCTTAGTTCATGCGAGGTCTTTAACTTAGGGAACATTGTGCCTAATGTCTCCAAGAGAGGACCAATCAAAGGATAGAAAATTCATAACTTAGGGGATGTAGTGTGTTGCATCAAGCCACTAAGAGGAATGCAATATGCTAAGATAGATCACGCTCATGAAGGAAACTACACCTAATGTCATCCACAAAGTGACAAACACATCATATGAAATAAGAAGGTTGCACTAAGAACCAAGAAAAAGGAAAATAATTCAAAATGATAATGCCAATGTATGCCCCCACTTTAAAGGAATTTCTACGCACTGTACTGTGAACAATTACTTTAAAGTAGCAAATGAAAAATGCAAAAAGAAAGAAGACATGAGAGCCAACTTGGAAAACCCCTATGCCAAGTCATACGTTTTTGAGTAAGGCTATGTCATGTGAGAGAAAAAGGAAAAGAGAAAAAGGAAGGGGTTGCCCCCAAAAGGAAAATGCCAAACTTATAAGGGATCTATGGATTTGGGGTCAGTATGTTCGTTGATGCAATGTTTTGTAAGGAGCTCAGAACTATCATCATTCCTCAAATACATAGAACTAGAAGAATGACACAAAGAGAGTGAAAACAAAGGAAAAGAAATATCCTTTTGGATCAACATGGAAGGTTCAAAGGATTTCTTGATGTTTTACGTCATCCCCAAAAGGAGAACACAAGAAAAATGAAAAAATAAAAGGCAAACGAAAAAGGAAAAGCTTTTGGGTCAACATGAAAGAGAAATTTCATTCTCAATGCCTTGCGTAGTCCCCAAAAGGAAAACACAAGAAAAGAAAAGAGGAAAAAGAGATGTAGGACATAGAGAAGAATGAAGGTACAAATAGAAGAATGTCACAAAGAGAGAGAACATCAAACAACACATCACGGGGGAGCACGTTACACACATACAAACACACAAAAGAAAAAGAAAAAGAAAATGTAAAAGACTAGTAAGGAAAATGCAAGTCAACCATCAAGCAAGTCATCCACCTCACAATCTCAATCGGTATAAGCGGAAGGTGAATAACACAACTAAGGGACAATAACAAATACATTACTAGGACAAGCTAGCAATTTCTTTCCCCCACTGAGTGCAAGGAAAGAATGAGCCAAGGTAGGTGATGGGAAAGGTCATGTAATAGTGAGAAAGGAATTTTCTACAACTATTACATGATAAGGTGTTTGATGGTGGTTTAAGGAGTTATTGGATAACAATTATTGCCATCGAAATGATACTTGCTCAGTATTTCTTTCAATTGGCGACACTCATCACTTCTATTTCCAAGAACACAATGATATGCACAATGTGGAACATTAGCATCTTTAGGATATATCACCAACCTATTCATAAGTGGTAATATTATGAGTCCTTTGTTTAAAATTATTTGCAATTTCATTTCACGTTTAGGTGGTGGATGAAGAGGAAACTTTATTTTTTGTAACTTGTAAGACCTCTTGCATTTGCTAGATTCACCCTTTTCATGAATGGAAGGAGGAGGACCTAAAGGGATCCTCTCATCCTTATTATTGTTATCAAGTAAGGGTCACTCACGAGGAAGGAGGAAATTCAGATTAGGAGGGGAATCAAAGATCACCATGCCATCATCATGAAGTCTCCAATATTATCTAGGAGGCTTGCTGTCATGAGAGGGATCTTGATATCATAACCTTGTTGTGTTATCATCTTTTGGATTTTTCTCTAAGAGTTGATGAATGCCATGTTCAATTGTTGTGTCACATCCTTGTTTTCTTAATGTCATGTTTAGTTGTTGTGTCACATACTTGTTTGCTTAAAATGGTAAAACCTTTTCCATAGGTTTCTTCAAGGTTAATTGGAGTACTAGTGACTTTGTTATCATAGAATGGTTGAGAGGTTGCTTGTTTAGAAGAACTAGGTTCACCTAATGGAGGGAACTTAGGTTCGTTTGTTTCAGGATGTAAGTAACCAAACATATTAGATGATACTATAGGAAGGTCTTGTTGTTTCATGGATGGATAAAAGGATGCATTAGCTTTGAGGTTATCAAGGAATTCATTAAGGAACCGATTCATGTTGTCATCATCTTCTCCAATGATGTCAACATCATGAGAAGGACATTGATGAGGAGTTGAAGGAGCATGAGGAAGTTCAATGTCATTAGGATCTGTACCAAAGGAATAGCTTGACATGTCAACTAAGGATTTTAATGATCTGGAAATGCAACAAAAAAAAATAGAAACGCAGAAAATGATTCGGAAATGATAGAAATTACAGTGTAGAATGTGCAAGTGGACATAATCGCCTAGTGTGGCGAATTAGTTCCAGTAATGATTTTTTTAAGAATTTTCAAAATTTTGAAACGAAATTTTATGATTTTTATATTTTTAGATGTAGGTATAATATGAAAATGCAGAATTTTTTAAATTTATAATGAAATGCAATGCAAAAATGTAAGCTATATGAGCTTTTCACTAATGCAATTTTTTTTAAAACCCTAGGATGCAGATTAAACAATGCAAAACCTAATGCAATGTTGATGCAAATTATGCCTAGGATGTGAATGCACTTTAAATCAGAAGTAAAATGTTCTAAAGTTGGGTTCACCAAAATGTGGACAAGGATTTTGGCACCCACAGTTCTCTAACACTTCTAGGGTTTTTCACCTAAAAGGAGAGAGACGGGCCAAAATGGACAATGTCCCCACTCAAGACTAATAAAAATATGAATGAAATATGCCTAAAGGCAATGTCCTAATGCAATAAACTGATAAATGATGTTTTTGATAAAGGGAAAAATGGGTTTTACAAGGACCCAAAACCACCAAGTTTACAACAAAAGAGAAAAGACTAAAAAGTCCAACAGTAAAAACAGGATGCACAAAAGGAAAAAATAAAAAAAAGTAGCAGCCACCTGCAAAAGACCAAGAGGGTCAGATAAAAAACCAACCGAAAAGCCAACAAAAAGACCAACCACAACTAACCCAGAGTCTTCAGAACAGACTCGGTCTCAGCCTTCAGGTTCTACATGTCCTGAACACCCTTCTTGAAGGTTTGAATCATCTACGGCATAGGAGGATCCTTCCTCTTCAAATTATCCCTGGTTCTCTTTGAAATACCAACATCCTCATCCTGGTTTTTATCATTGGCATCTTCCAGATCAACCACCAAAGACCCCTGTTGAGCTTTGTCCAATTTTTCAGTCATGGCATTGATGATGATGGCATTGTGTCTTGCCATCCGATTGTTCTGCTCGGCTATAATTTTAACAGTATTTTTCATTTTATCCAACTCAATTTCAACCCTTTTTTCCATGCCCACTTGGTTCTGGGTATCTTTACTGGCACCATGATCTTTTCGCTCTGCCTCTTTCTGGCCAAGCGTCGTAACCTTGGCACCCATTTCTTCCAGTTTACTTTGAAGGGCCCAGTTTTTAATTTTTAGCTCATTGATTTCATGAAAGATCCATTTTGAAATTCTGAAATGGTCAGCAGCATTATTCCTAGCTAAACCCAAGACATCCACAGTGGGTTCCCTTTCTAGGTTGAAGCAAGTTTTAGCAGGGTTGGGGGTTACAGGGGAACCAATTCTAGAATCTCTATCCAACGACAAGGTAGGAAAGGACGAAGTATTGTTAGCACCAGAATCCTCAGAATCAGGAGAGTCTTCAGAGTACGACACAAGGTTTTTACCTGGTAGATTCTTACCAGTACTTCTAGTTTTAAGGGTAGAACTTCTCAGCTTAGGTGCAGAGCAAGCTTTCATAGAATGGGGGTTAAGGCTTTTCTTACCAATTTGGACAGAGGAAGGGATAAGGACCATCCTAACCGGGCTCAAATTGGGAAAATTCCCCAAGCAGCTGGGATTGGTATCATCCTCCTCAGAATCAGGAGGGGCATCCAAATTAGCAGGGGCAGGCATATTTTGGTAACGTTCAACAATTAATCTAATCAAACCAGTATGCAAAATAGGATATCTTTTTGGGTTTTTCTTGTGATCATCCAGACTTTTTCTCAAAGAACAGAGAAGATAGTAGGGAATAGAAACCCTGACCTTGTAGTGGAAATGGTTGAGCAGGGAAAAGTGATAGTCGTAGACCCTGGTGAAGCGTCCATCCACAGTAATGTACTCCATGATAACACGAAGAACTTTTCTCTAGAGAGATTTTATGGTATCAACTTCGAAGTAGCTATTAGAGATTTTCACCAGTTTCATTCTTTCCTTCTCTTTCTTCAAAAATCTGATGGCAGCTTCATCAGAGAAAACCATGTCCCTAAAAAATTTGTGTCCATCAGTGGACATTCCAGTCACTTCAGCTATAAGGTTTTCATCGAGCTCACCTCTCCTACCAAAAAGGGTAAGTTCCCCATTTTTCCAATTCTTCTCAAAATGCTCAGTAGCCTCCTGATTAGACCCATGGAGTTTTTCCAGAAAAGGGAGTAAACCCCCACTTTTTGCTTTGTTCCACGCTTTAGTATTTCTTGTATGCATCTCAAAGCTGTCCGGCTCAACTCTTTTCCTATCTCCACCCATTTTGGCAAGCACAGTGGGGCAGATAGAGACAAAATCTTTACTTGAAATGGTCCCGCCAAATCTAAGAGCCCATAAAGCATGCCAGGCAACCTTACAGATTAAGCGACTAAGCTCGGTCCCATACAATCTAATGATTGTGATGTAATTACCCCATCCTATCATCATTGATGAGGTGACACGCTTCATGCCCATGTGACGCATCATAGTTCAACAAGGCCCGAACATTAATGCTTAATTCACTAATATTTAGCCAAGTGCACCGTCCTTTGCTCCTAACCCCTTCATTCGCAAAAAAATCCGCCACAACATTGGCTTCTCTATAAGCATGTGAAATCTTTATATTATCAAACTTGGCTAAAGTCGAGATAGCATCATCAATCCAAGACTTAATAGTCCACGAGGGGGGGGACCTACCTAAAAGACAATCAATAATATTTTTGGAATCCCCTTCAAGCCAAAGGTTTTTAAAATTTAGACTATGGGCCAAATTTATAATATGAAAAGCTCCAACAGCCTCAGCCAAGTGATTGGTTTGAGATCCAAGGGGAGTGGCAGTCACACATAGAAAGTTTCCAAAGGAATCCCTTATGACTCTGCCGCAACCCGCCGCCCCAGGATTACCTTTAGCTGCTCCATTGAAGTTGGATTTGACCCATCCATTAGGCAGAAAAGACCAGCAAACACCCTCTCTATTCTTCTTAGCTTGTTTAGGGGCACAGGGAAAATCAAGACTTATATTCCATTCCTTAGCAACCATAAGATCATAGGACAAGTGAGCCACTTTCTCAAAGTTGCTAACCTTCTGGGATATAGCATTGACATTTTCTTTTAGAAATCTAATTATTTTATCAAAAACAATATCCACCGGTGCTTCTTTATCTCTGTAAATTATGTTATTTCGTTCTTTCCAAAGACCCCAAGCAACATGAGGGAAAGAGAAATCCCACAAGTATCGAAGTATAGGATTGTGAGTCGGGGCTTTCTATTGAGAGAAGAAATCTTCAATAGACAAGGGGAAAACCCAAGATAGTTGCCAATAACAGATTATTTTTTCCCAAATTGAGGTAGCAAAAGGACAGTGAAGAAACAAATGATGCATTAACTCTACCTCCATCTTGCAAAGATAACATCTATTAGGTATTTGAAAGCCACACTTGCAAAGGTTATCAACTGTGAGCGCCTTATTTTGGAGAAGGATCTAGAAAAAGATATTGATTTTAGGGACCAGACGTTTGAACCAAGCCTTCAACCAGAAGGGAGGAGAAGCCTGGAAAGAAGTAAACTTGGCAAAAGCAGACGAAATAGAATAATTTCCTAAGGGTTCATCACTCCAAACAAGACGATCTTCCATCTGATCAGGGCAGAGTCTAACAGCCAGCAAAGAAGACTGAATAGGAGCAAGAGCCTGACTGACAAGGCACAGATCCACCCATTTTCCATCCACACGATAGTCTTTCACATATGAGCCAAAAAGAGCTTTGCAATTCATAGCCCACCCGCTAAAGGAATCAATTTTTATAAGGGGCTCATTAAACAGCCATCTATCCTCCCAGAATCTTGTTTGGTTTCCGCTTCTAACCTGCCAACCCACTCCAGATTCAACAACTTTTCTTCCGTTAATCAAATTATTCCAGCAGGTTGAGCCTCTGGGAAGAAGATGGGATTCCTTCATAATTATAAGGGATCTATTACTCTCCAAATATTTGCTTGCTAGGATATCAGTCCATTCCCCTGAGGATGAAAATATTCTCCAAATTTGTTTAGCTAGAAGAATCTTGTTAACCATTCTGATTTTTCTAAGACCTAAACCTCCGGCCTTTTTCAGTCTGCACACCAAATCCCATCCTATTAAAGGCAGTCTTTTTTTTCTTCAACACCCAAACAAAGAAATATTTTTTGAATCTTTTCAATAGCATCCACAAACTTAGCAGGGATTTTGAAGAGGCTCAGAGCATAAATTAGAAAATTATGAAGAGTAGCTTTGAGGAGTTAAAGTTTACCCGCTTGGCTTAAACTGATAAATGATGTTGATTATTAATGAGAAAACTAAGAAATGCAAGTTGTTTGAAAACACATTGTGATATACAAACATAAACTAAATGACCTAGAAATGCAACTAAACAACAACATAAATGAAAGAGACTGGAGAGGTGCACTTGGAAACTGGAATGTGATACAAAGAGGCTATGGAATCCTACAAAATTTGTTGTTGAAGCCAACTGGGACACTTACGCCAAGCTGGGCAACTTAGTCTTGTTTCAGGGAGATTCTACTAGAACAGGTTTCAGCCAAATGGGTATCTAGAAATACAGAAATCACTTTTTAGGCTTGGCAATGGGACTAATTCACCACTGATGGTGACTTAGTCCACCTTCAGCTTTCGGGAATTTCGGGACAGGAATCTGTAGCTCTTGGTCTACACTTCTCTTCTTGATATGTGTCATGTTCTGATTCTATAGAAATCGGGTTGTAAGTGTTCTCCAAGCTTCACTTAGGGCTTTGTTGACTTGAATGAATTTGATAGAATGATGACACCTTTTAACACCTTTCTCTTTGAAAAATCTGTATACAAGACCTATAAAACACACATGCAAAGAGGGGAAAAAGGGTTAAGGGTTAGTGAATAGGGGTTTGCCTTGGTCAAACCCCGATTTGGTAATCAAACTCTTGATTTAATGAAATGAAATGGAAAGAGAATGATGAATGAACAACATGCAATTCTACAACTCACCAAACCCTTGATGTAGAAATCTGAAGATATGCAAGTAGATGCTCCAATGAAGACTTGATAGTGCCTAAAATGCTTGAGAATTATGAATGTATGTATGTTAATGCATGAATGAATGTATTAGATGAATGGGAGTGAAAATGAGAGCAAAACCCTTTATTTATACTTGATTTTACAAAATTTCCTAAAAATAACACATCACAGGCCGACCTTAAGGTTAAGAGAATAATACCCCACTAGAAATTTAAAATAATTTTTATTTTTGTGCTTAGTGGGACTAAGTCGCCCCAAGTGGCAACTTGGTCCCACCAAGGAAATTTTTATGGGTTTCGGGAATTAAAGTGTATTTAATGATATTTAATGGGATTATTCTCTGAAACACACTTAAGTAGGATCAGAAAGTGCATTAAGGGGTCATTTAAACATAAGAAAGGGTCAAATTATTGATGACAAGCCTAGAAAAGAATGAAAGTTTGTTACAACTCTTTACAACACTTTGAAATAAGACTTGGTAAGTGATAAAAATGAGTTATTTAGGTGAATTATAATGAAAAGGTCCTAGAAAAGTGTGAAAGTGGGTTACAACACTTCACAACACCTTTACAAGACATCATAGAATTCTTGTTGATTCTCAAGGACCCAAGACCTAATGTGAATGTGTTGATCACATTACAAGATTAAATCAAAGCCAAAATCACTAAGAGGGCCTAAACATGAGAAAAAGTAGAAGGGTACTGCTTCCGTGTCCACACTTATGTTTTCCATAATTTCAAGTAGTATGTTGATTTCCCACATTGTCGGTAGAAACATCACCACTTTTCAATTTTGGGACATATAATTTTTATACAAATGCATTTAATAAATGCATCTTCTTTCTTGGTGGAGATTTTCCTGTAGAATTTTTTGTTGGTTATCAACATTGTATTCTTTTTTCTATCCTTTATTTAAATATTCAACTAACACATTTAGAGAAACTCCAATTTCAACTTTATTCTTGGCATCTACTTGCCTATTTCTAAGTTGATAATCACTTTGTACTTGAATGACAACAACCTCATTTAGATCTATAATGTCCTCATTACAAGGAACTTTTCTATTATAACTTAGCCTCATTTGTTCCTTGAGCTATTTAAAATATTTATTTAGGATTTTATAGGGAACATGATGACTATCACTATCATTTTAGAAGAATTTCTCACCTTCGTAGGCATCTAGTTGATCAACATTTACATCATTACAACATTCAGGTGTACCCTTATGTTCTTGGAATTTTTTTCATCATCAAGTGCAACTACAATAGCACACTTGGTTTGGTCATGAGGCAAGTAACATATGATACACTAAAATGAATCTTGCTAAATATTCACACAATCCTTCCTCAAGGGATCATGGGTCTGTTTCTCTTGGTACCCTTGGTTTGAATTTCTTGGTATTACTTGTTTTTCATTACCTCTAAGTTTCTTAGACTAATCATAATTATAAGGCCTATTATGGAGTCTTTCACTTTCATTGAAATGTGTAGGGGCAGCATTAGAAGGCATACCTTTTTTCATTTTTTTCAACTTTGCATGAAAGGTCATTCATAGCTCTTGTCAAATTGTCTAATTTTTCTTCAGTAGTGAGAGGATTTCTAGAAGTTGTTACATTTGGTTTCAATAATTTCACATTATCCCTCTTGTTGTCTTTCTCATAATCTTTCAAATTGCTTTCTACATTGATAGTCATTGCATATGCTTCCTCAATTTTTGAGGATTCTTGTCTCTCAAAAAATAACCCAACTTAGAAACAAATGCTCTGCAGTATAGAACAAAACATATAGGCTCATTTGGTTTGACTTGGGAAGGCACTTTTCTCATTTTCATGATGAACCTATTATTAAAATCAGTCACAAATCCATTCATCCCTTTTTTGATTGTAGTCAACTCATGGATTGTAAACTTTGGATCCACTCTTTCAATATATTGCAATCAAAAGACCCTCATAAAATCATCCCATGAGTCTATGCTACTATTTGGAAGACTCTTATACCATTCTTTTGTACTTTCTTTTAATGAATGCACAAAGAGTTTCATCATGACATCTTCATCTTCAATTTCATGTATTCATTAGTGACATCGATGAAGTGTCTTAGTAAGGGATCCTCACTAGTGATAGCATTATTTCCTTGAAATTTAGGAACCTTCCCTCTAGTCTCAGCTAGAATTGGATTGGGATAATTAAGAATACCATAAAAGTCCAACTATTTGTATCTTTCCAATCCTAATAGCTTCCTTACAAGTGTGAATATTTGAGCCTATCTTCTAGGACTAACCCTAATATTTTGTATTATATTTTGTTGTGGGGGGTTGGGTTGTTGGTTTTGTTGAACAATAGGCATTTGTTGAATAACAAACACTTGTTAAAATGGAATAGAAGGTGCTACATTCTAAGGTTGAGAAATATTTTGTTGTGGAAGTTCTAACATTTTGTATGGGTTGTTATGCAATGCTTTTTTGTTGATTAAGTAATAAGACCTAATGTAATGCAATTTGTGCCTCTATCTCATGTTGCCTTTATTTAAGATGATCAATGATATCAATATTTTGATCTAATTCCCTTTTCCTATGCTCATTTTCTAATTGAAAATTTTGATTAGCATCTTGGAAGGAGGCTTCCATGTCATCCTTAGAAGTTTGAGGAGTATCATGTCTACCACCCCTTTGATTTCTTAGTGGTGGAATTGTAGGGTTTCTTTGAGGTATCTAACTTGGGATGAACTTACATTTATATTTTTCGCATTAGGGTATGTTTATTTTTTATACCTAGTATAATCATGTCTAAAAGTTCTTCTAGTAGTTCTAGCTAGGGTTTTCGCTGAATCATCTAGTGGAGATGTGTGTAAAAAATAAAAAACTTTTTAGACATGTATATGCTTCTAAAACGTTCATACAAATATAGTTTCCTTTTAGTGCACCAATTAAAGTGTTATAATTCCTTCAAATGTGAGAGGATTTATGAATTTCTTGATGATTGAATTCATGCATTGAATTTGCTTTTAAATACAAGGACATGGCAACGAATCGTGATTTTTTTTTATTAAACCCTTGGCAAGAAAGATATATAATAAAGTTGGCCAAATTTTTAATTTTTAATTTTTAATTTAAAAGGGTCAAATCCATAATTGTGAAAATGAACCCAAACATAAAAGGGGCCAAATCGACATGGGAATCAAGTAAATGGACATATATGTGTGTAGGTGGCTAAAGCAGTAACACAAGGAGGAGTAGGGGGATCCAAATCATCTGATTTTCCCAATACATCAGCAAGATCTAACATAACCATGGGTTAAGTAAATTTGGTTTCAAATTCTTGAATGAAATTTCAATTTAATAAATACAAGGTTACATGTACTAAATGGTTAATTCTTGATAATTTATTCAATATAATTGACATAATGTACTAAATAGAAAAATGCCAATTTTTATGGCATAATAAGGTTGAAAAGGGGGATGTCGGTATTGACATAGTGTGATGGTTAAGTTGTGGTTTTTATGCTCTTTCCATCAAGGTTCAAATCCCGCTAGGGTGTTATTGTTGAGTGTTTACTTTAGGGATGAGGTCCCCCGTTTGTGACCTCATTAGTTCATAGCTTTGGTTCAAAAGTGTTTACCCCTTAAAAAAAGTTGAAAAGGGGGGAAAAGCATTTCATGTTCACCCCATAACATGTCCTCAATAGGAATGGAAGGTCTAAGAATATCATGTGCATTCTTCACTATAAATGTAGCATGGAGTGAGTTATGTGAAGGAAAGTTGCTCAAAGGTAAATTTTAGTTAGAACCAAGCATGCTACTATTACTCTCTATAGAGGAAGGATGCATCATATCATAATCATGGAGTGAAGAAAGTGTTTCCAATAAAGAAGGGGAAGTGATGATCCAATCCCTAATTGAAGAGAATGAACATTTGTGATGATATTATGCCATGAGTATATTAAGGATAGAAGAATCAAATATGACAAAGTGTATAAACATGTCAAAATTAGTGATGGAAGGATGAATGGAAGCCAAGGATAGAGGGCCATGAGAAACCATGATGTAAAGATAAAGCTCTATCCAAGTGTTTAAATGAGGTAAGGTTCATAAGACAATGTGATGAATGTGTAGAACTCTAAGTAGAGTAATCAAATGGTATAGAATGCAGAATAATCTATTGTAGATCAAAATATTAGTCCAAATCATATATATTCAAAACAAGTGAAAAGTGTAAACCCTCAATCAAATACAAGGTGGGTAGGGTGACTAGAAGACGTGACATGTGAAGAAGCACACCAAACCTTGAAACAAGTATAGATCAATGAAGCCCGAGGGTATAAAAATATGATCAAATATGGAAAGTAATATATAATTAAAAATATATCTAAGGAAACATAATTTGGATAAGAAACCCTCGAAAGCAGACCATGTCATATAGGATTACATAGGTTCACCAAAAATATTGACATAAAAAAATCCATTGTTTTAACATAGGCTAATTAAACCAATGTAATTAATTAAACAAAATTTATGAAATAAAGTGTAAAGGAGGATGCTAGAATTAGCTATATGAATGAACAATGTTTGTTTTGCTAAGGGTTTTGAAATTGGACTAGTATCTGTTTAGGTAATAATGCTATTTTTTCAATGAAATGATTTAGAGCTTATGTTGGATTAAGTCAAGTTTATAATCATGAATCCATCCTTTGAGTTCGAACTCAACCTTGCACAATGTAGAATTATGCTTCATTTCTTGCCTAGATGGTCCTTGCCTACTTTGCTCCTTTGTTATATCTAAAGATCAATAGTAAATAGAAACATCGTGGTAGGATTGTCGTGTTCTTAAGGGACATGTTCTCTTAGGTCAATTGGTGAAAATGTGTAAAAAATAAAAATAAAAGCTCTGTAGACATGTATATGCTTCTAAAATGTTCATACATATCGAGATTCCTTTTAGTGCATCAATTGAAGTGTTTTAATGCCTTTAGATGATAGAGGATTTGTGAATTTCTTGATGATTAAATTCATGCATTGAATGCTTTTAAATACAAGGATATAGCAATGAATCATGTAAATTTTTGTTAAATCAACCCTTGGCAAAAAAAGTGTTAAAGTTGACCAAAATTTGAATTTAAAATTTAAAATTTAAAAGGGTCAAATCCACAAATGTTGAAATCACCCCAAACATAAAATGGGGCCAAATGGACATGGGAATCAAATAAATGGGGATATGTGTGCATGTAGGTATAATAAATGTATGGATATGATGAATGTATAGTATGGATAAACATGTGAATTGAGTAAGCGATAAGTGTGTAGAAATATTTATAAACCATAGGTAGGTGGCTTGAAGTAAGAGCAAACTTTATTAAAAAAACAAACTATTTGTCAATATATCAATATATTAAGACACTCTTCTTAAAATAAACACAAAACTAAATAAAAACAATATAAATATACAAATTTCAACTCTAGAATTATATGTAAAATTTTAAAATAAAATTAATAAATTTATGTATACAAATTATCTTACAGGATAATATAATTTGACTATTTTATAATTTATATTTATAAATTATATTAATTTTAAACAGTAATTATTCGAAAAAATAATTGTTTTTTAATACTGTCTATATTACCATTAAAAAATAATATCACAAAAGTCATACGCCTAAAATTTATACAGCACATTAACTCAAAACAAGATTACATAAAACATTAAAAGAAGGACGAGATTGCTTAAACAGGAGGGGGAATCCCAGTCATCCCATTTTGTCTCATACAAATTTGGTCCAGGCTGAAAGGGAGAGTAAATTTGGTTTTGAATTCAGTTTAATGAAGTACGAGCACGTGTGCTTCTTCCAGTGGTCTTCAAACGCTTCCCACGCCTTGAGATGGGCGATAATACGGATAATGGAATGGTTTTATCTTTACTTGGTCAATTGTGGCCGTCAGTGTTCATGATTATGTATATTTTGGACTGTTTGTGAGGACAGCAGTGCTTCCGTGGGCTTTTTTATGCGAATCATTGATGGTTAATGTACTCTTTTTACTGTTAAGCAGATGGATATGTCTATCCTTTTACTCTGGTCGTTCTCTCCTTTTTTCTTTTCGCTTCACAAAATACAAAACTTGGTCTGTTGTTAAAGTTATAACCGTCCACCACGTTTGCTTTCCAGATGGCATATTGACCTGGTGCCTGTCTAAAAAGGGAGCAAAGGATTTGCGGGGTTCGGATATTGTAAGAGCGGGGATTCGAACTCGGCATCTTTTGACAGGAACTTCCATCCTATACAGTCACATGACACAAAATATTAGCTGATTAATATACCAAAATAACGGAGGAAAAACATTCATATATTATATTAGCTGATTCAAATTTTGCTCTCGTTTACGGAAGGTTTCGTGCAGCTGTAGTTAACTTTGCTCAAAAATCGTTTTGTTGCTTTATTTTGATCAATTATAATTGTTTCGTAATTATTAAATCTGAAAGGCTAAATTTTCAAAAGAGATTAAAATGAAGCTTAAAATAAAACAGGTGATTTTTTTTTACCTCCCTCTTGAATTCTGACTTAGTATAGAACATAAAAATTTAACATCCATGAGACCTGCTAAACAAAATACGCGGACACGTGTCATGAATGGCACGCCGCAGGGGCGGTGCCCTACTCAAAATCCTTTGCCATCCGCCGTCAGGAAAAACAACGGATCCCATGTGTATATATCTTATGTGTATATGTATCTTTTTATTACTCTCCTTGTCTGAGGCTACAATTGTGATTGCAGTTTTAGCGCTAAAAATTGTCTGCATAGGCCAAGCGAGGTGGTATTTTCAGCTGCATTGAAGCAATGTCACAGAGAACTCGTTTCCAGCTTGATGGCATTTACGACTTTTCAAGCCAGAAAGCAGAGGTCGAAGGGCTGAAGGAAACCATGCCAGGGATTGGCGATGTTAGATTGGGCGAAGATAAAGTAGTTATATTTGTGCACGATCCAAGTACAACTACTGCACAAATAAGTACATAAAAATGACTTTTGATTCTATCTCGTATTCTATTCGGCTTTTCTTTTTTCTTTTTCTTTTTCATATCTCATATCCAGCCTTCGTCCCCAGTAGATTAAAATAAGCCATAGATTTTGTTTTAATAAATATAACCATGGGGTTCTTCAAAAGATTAAAAAATGACATGGGTTTTGGGGTTTTTCAGGTATAGGTAATCAGGTAGGCTTGATTGTTTTTCTGGTTATAGTTTCCTGATTGAATGATGATATAATGTTTTTTTTTATGTTGTTGATGTATAATCCAGAAAAAGCTCTGAAAGATATGGATTTGCGTCCCACTGTCAGTCGAATTATGGAGAGGTGATGGATGGTAATTCTGCTTATATTCTTTCTTCCCCTATTAAATGGTCCTTCTGATCCAATTGTCATATGATACCATTATGTTTAGTTTCTGATAGGTCAGGGGACTCATATACCCTGAAACCCTTTTATGTTGTAAGGATCACCTACAGATCTGGCTGATTATAAATCTACATGGTAGATTTGAGCTTTGTTATTATATGCTATTTGGCACTGTTTCTGTTTAATGATATGTCTCTGAGTCATTTGCTTCTATTTTATGATGGTAATGTGAAGTCTAGTTTGATTATCTTATGAATTTTCCTGTTTCTGATTGTTTTAGGATTCCTCAGTTTACATGGAATGATAGTTTAATGAAGTCCCCTGTCTGGGTTTAATGATTACTTTCCGATGAGCTTCAGGGCCAGGCCCAATTCTTATATGTTACTGTTACTTTTAGTTTCTGATAGGACAGGGGACTCTATAGACCCGAGAGCTTTTTTGTGTAGTAAGGGCCCTTTACAGATCTGGCTGATTCTAAATCTACATGCTACTTTTAAGTATTTTTATATGCTATCTGGCACTGTTTAAGTTTAACCAGATTTATTTCAAGTCATTTGATTCTATTTAATGATTATAATTTGAAGTCCTCATGTTTCTTGATTACCTTTTGTATTTTCTTGTTTCTAGTGTTTTAGAATACCTCAGTTTCCATTGAATGATCATTTATGAAGTTCCTTGTTTCTGTTTAATGATTGCTTTCTGATGATCTTCAGGACCAGGCACAATTATTATAAGATGCTAATCTGATTAGTTTCTGATACCCAGGACGGGTCCATAAACCCTAAAGCCTTTTTGTCTAGTAAGGGCCCTATACAAATCTGGCTGGTTCTATTGTTAGATTTGATCTTTGTTATATCGTATATGCTATCTGACACCGTTTCAGTTTAATGATGTTTCTCTGAGTCATTTGCTTCTATTCACTGGTATAATATGAAGTCCTCTCATTTTCCAGAACTAATATTTTATGAAGTCCCCTGTATCTGTTTAATGGTTACTTTCTGATGAGTTTCAGGGCCAAGCCGATTTATTACATTATCCTATTCTGATTAGTTTCGGATACCAAGGGTGACTCCACAAGCCCTAGAGCCTTTTTGTCTAGTAAGGGCCTTTTATAGGTTTGGCTGGTTCTATTGTAGATTTGACCATTGTTATATCATATATGCTATCTGGCACTGCTTCAGTTTAATGATGTTTCTCTGATTCATTTGCTTCTATTCACTGATATAATATGAAGTCCTCTCATTTTCCAATGAATGAATATTTTATGAAGTACCCTGTTTCTATTTAATGGTTACTTTTTGATGAGTTTTAGAGCCAAGCCCAATTTTTATATGATACTATTCTGTTTAGTTTCTGATACCCAGGGCGACTCTATAAGCCCTAGAGCCTTTTTGTCTAGTAAGGGCCTTATATAGATCTGGCTGGCTCTATTGTACATTTGACCATTGTTATGTCATATATGCGATATGACACTGTTTCAGTTTAATGATATTTCTCTTGATTCATTTGCTTCTATTTACTGCTATAGTTTGAAGTCCTCTCATTTTCCAACGAATGATTATTTTATGAAGGCCCCTGCTTTTGTTTAATGGTTACATTCTTATGAGCTTCAGGGCCAGACCCAATTATTATATGATACTATTCTGTTTAGTTTCTGATACCCAGGGCGATTCCATAAGCCCTAGACCATTTTTGTCTAATAAGGGCCTATTACATATCTGGTTGGTTCGATTGTAGATTTGACCATTGTTATATCATATATGCTATCTGACACTGTTTCAGTTTAATGATATTTCTATGAGTCATTTGATTCTATTTACTGATGTAATCTGGAGTCCTCCTGTCATTTTCCAATGAATGATTATTTTATGAAGTCCCCTATTTCTGTTTAATGGTTACTTTCTAATGAGCTTCAGGGCCAAACCTAATTATTATATGATACTATTCTATTTAGTTTCTGATACCCAGGGCAACTCCTTAATCCCTAGACCCTTTTTGTCTAGTAAGGATCTTATACAGATCTGGTTGGTTGTATTGCATATTTGACCATTGTTATATCATATATACTATCTGACACCGTTTCAGTTTAATGATATTTCTGTGAATAGTTTGATTCTATTTACTAATATAATATGAAGTCTCTCATTTTCCAATGAATGATTATTTTATGAAGTCTCCTATTTATGTTTAATGGTTACTTTCTAATGAGCTTCAGGACCAGACCCAATTATTATATGATACTGTTCTGTATAGTTTCTGGTACCCAGGGTGACTCCATAAGCCCTAGAGCCTTTTTGTCTAGTAAGAGCCTTATACAGATCTGGCTGGTTGTATTGTAAATTTGACCATTGTTATATCATACATGCTATCTGACACTTTCATTTTAATGATGTTTCTGTGAGTCATTTGAATCTATTTACTGATGTAATATGAAGTCCTCCTCTCATTTCTGATGAATGATTATTTTATGAAGTCCCCTGATCCTGTTGAAGGGTTACTTTCTTTCTGATGAGCTTCAGGGCCAGCCCCAATTATTATATGATACTATTCTGTTTAGTTTCTGATACTCAGGGCTACTCCATAAGCCCTAACCCTTTTTGTCTTGTAAGGGCTTTATACATATCTGGTTGGTTCTGTTATATATTTGACCATTGTTATATCATATATGCTATCTGACACTGTTTCCGACTTCCGAGTCATTTGATTCTATTTACTGATATAATATGAAGTTCTCTCATTTTCCATTGAAAGATTATTTTATGTAGTCCCCTGTTTCTGTTGAATGGTTACTTTCTGATGAGCTTCAGAGGCAGTCCCAATTATTATATGATACTGTTCTGTTTAGTTTCTTATACTTTACCTAGAGCCTTTTTGTGTAGCAAGGGCCTTTCACAGATCTGGCTGATTCTAAATCTCCATGTTACGTTTGAGTATTGTTATATGCCATGTGGCACTGTTTTAGTTTAACGAGATTTATCTCAAGTCATTTCATTATATTTAGTGATTATATATGAAGTCCTCATGCTTCTTGATTACCTGTATTTTCTTGTTTATAGTGTTCTAGGATAACTCAGTTTCCATTGACTGACCATGTTATTAAGTCCTCTGTTTCGGTTTAATGAATACATTCTAGTGAGTTTCAGGGCCAGACCCAATTATTATATGATACTCTTATGTTTAGTTTCTGATAGGCCAGGGCAACTCCCTTGGCTTTGGAGTCTGTTTGTGTATCATTGGCCTTTTATACATCTGGCTGATTAGATTTGAGCATTGTTATATATTATTTGACACTTTGTAGTCTCAGTGAAATAATAATTCCGTGCAAACTGTGCAGGCTTGGCTATCTGATGGGTGTGGCTCCTGTTTCAGATATGAAATTACGAAATGCAATGAGATACAAAATAGTCTCCTCTCTGATTACAGTTTATATGATGTAATTTCATTTTTCTTTATCGCAATGGCATTATTCACAGAAGAAAGTGCAACTTGATAATTGATTAGAAAGCTTGGCAGAAAACTGTAAAATTTTGTATCAATTCTAATGGGCTGTGGAAATACCATGTATTTAACTTGATAATTTTTTAATTATGCAATTAAAAAATGTTGATTTAGTAGTTTTAAACCCAATGTTCTCTGGTGAAATTCCAGAAGAGGGCTTATATCTTTTTTTTTTATCACTCATTGCAAGAATGACATTAAATCATTAACCCTACCACACCTGCGTGCGTGTTTATGTGGCCCCGACTAAATCTCGCGTCTTTTTACCTAAAAACAAACTTGGAAGAGCATATATTGCTCTGTTGGAGTGCGGCGGACGGTGTTTGATTTAGACATTAGGCATCATAAAGGCGAAACATTTGGCATCTAGCTTATATAGGCTCTAAATTTGTGTTAAAACGTGCTTAAGCACATTTTTACAAATTTTACAAGCCTAACTGAGGTAATTTGAGATAGAGTTTTATTTTCCTTACAAGATGGTGTAATCTAAAAATAGAACTCTTTTCTAGTGTCCTAGTTTAATTTACAAAAATGGTTTTCTAATGTTAAAATCTAATATTATAAATATAGAGTTGAGGTTAAGTTAAAATTAAAATTAGAAATGCATAAAGAAAAAAAGGGCAAAAATCAAGTATACAAGCGTGTGGTTTTATCTTGTCACATGCTTTTTGATTGCACCAATGTCCTACTACACTAATACCCTTAAGTGCACTAGTGTCTTATATGAGAGTAGTCGTGTTTATGAGTGCTCAATGTTGCATGAGTTAGCATAACAATTTGATGATGATTTGACAATTTGTGGTTTTATCTTTTCATATGCTTTTTGATTGCACCAATGTCCTACTACACTAATACCCTTAAGTGCACTAGTGTCTTATATGAGAGTAGTGGTGTTTATAAGTGCTCAATGTTGCATGAGTTAGCATAACAATTTGATGATGATTTGACAATCCGGCGCATGGTCCATGAAGGCATAAATTACATCTCTATAGCTCCAAGCTTGATAGTATGCCCCCTAACCTATTTAGCCCCCTGACCCTCTTGTTCAACCTCCAAACAAGTTCCAAGTCTTTATGCATGTTCAACATCTTTTTTCAAATCCTCAACTACAGGGTTGCTAGAGAGATCATAAGGTCACCTAGGTGACTTGTTAATAACTTGTAGGATTGTCTAAGCAACTTGCCTTGGTAAAAGGGAAGACCTTATTCTCGAAAGGAGTGATATTATCATCTTTGGCATGTTTTTTTTTTTGTCACTTTGCTTCTAATTGAAAATTCTCTCCACTCCTAACTAATTCTCCTCTCCCATTGATTCCCAATCAATCCTATATGATCTCCCAACAAATTCTTTAGTCTTCTTCTAATCAACCCCCCATTAATGTTGCTTTTCCAACTATAAATATCCCCCTCCCCATTAGTTATAGGGGAGATTCTTTTTATCGTCTTTTTTCCATCCTTGCTAAGAGCTCTCATTCCCACAGTGAATAACCTATAGAGTATCAAGCTTATGCATTGTAGCTCTATAGGCACCTAATGCTTTCATAGGACTTTCGTGAGCCTTTTATATTTTTTTTCCAAGCTTCTAGCATATAATTCTTAGTTCCTCTCAATATCCTTGTTCTTTCTTACTATCAAGTGGAGGATCCAACTACTATAGAGAAGAATACAAACAAAGCTAGATCCCTAAGGATGCAAGCCTACACTAACACCAAGCATCTTTTTCTAGGCCTACACTAGTGCTGAGCATTTTTTTCACAATTTTTATAATTTTGAAATTTGTAGTAGATTTAGTAACAAGAAAAGTCTCTTGTCTTTAAGGAAGTAAATTTTTTATTTCTTGGTTAGTTTAAAATTTCCTACTTGACTAAAATAGATAGTAGATTGCATTTTTTTCAAGATCCTATATTAATTCTTTATTTTTATTAAGATTGAATTATACAAAAAAAAAAACATAAAACAAAGAAAGTTTAATGTTAGAAAAAGTCATATAGGTTAACATTCAATTAAAAAGTCCATTCGAGATAGTAATTATATAATCATTAAATTTTGGGAAAACACAAAAAAGTAGATTAGTTTTATTTTTACATTCATTTAGATTACTTGCATTTAAAAACTTTAGAAAAGTCAAAACACGTCAAAAAAGAGAAATATTTCAATGCCAACATGAGACACTCAACAAAAAAGTTCTTAGCTATAATATTTGTTACATGATGTATATGTCACTATATGTTAAATCAAGAAACTTGAGTCATTATCAAAATAGTTTCATTGCAAAAAAAAGTTAGCACAAATGATGGTATCAAGAAGAGTTGCATAGGTCTATCAAGGGGAAGTGATTGTTGATTGGTTAGTAGACCAATCAATAAACTTGAGTCATTATCAAATTAGATTTATTGCAATTTTTTTAGATCAAATGAAGGTATCAAGAAGAGTTGCATGATTCTTAAATGTAGTAAGTGAATTTGAAATTAACAAGCATTAACCAAAGGTCTATTAAGGGGAATTGATCATTGATTGGCTAGTAAACAATCCAATCACCCAAGAAGATCATGTAAATGAAGATTTTTTAGATAAAGGAATATGTGTAGTTGACTTGAAAAATTAAGCATCATCCTTTTGGTATAAGGATATAATTAATTATTTTGCAAAAGTTTCTTACCCAAAAACATGACTCCTTTAGGAAAATGATGGGTGCATGTACTATTCTCAAGATATGTAATGATTGATGGCATCTATAACAACCCTGGTGTTCTTCACAGTAAATTTTCCAATGTTTTCACCTCAAGTGAATAAACATGATGCCATGTCATAGCAATAAAAAAACTTCTTCCAATAATGTAATCACATGCATAATTGAAATAACACAATTTCCAATTTGTTAATGCAATCCAAAGTAATTACACAAATCTTCTAATAACATAGATTTCATAATGAACAAATATGTCTTACAAAAATTGATAGAGATTCTATTCCAATATAATAATTTCACAAATTACAATATTTCAAGAATGTACACTATTACAACCACAGCTCCACTGAGCTTCAGAGCATAAGATATAGATGGTCCAAGAATCCTCCTTTCAAAACCTTGGTCCTTTGTCGCCTGCTGAGGAGGAGAAGCATCACTCAATCACTTTTCCGCCAACCACAGACTCATATGCGGTCCCCCACACATCTATCAATGATAGATGTCCCTACCCTTCGACGGAGGTATTGGTTGGGAAACCTCGTACAACATACCATTCTGAGCTTAGTGTTGTATTCTTTATGATGAGGATTTATAACCTACACTAGGTAGCCCTCATGCATTTGAGTAGACACAATGAACTAACAGTGGAGTCTCAGCTTACACACTTTTCACAATGCAGTCTTCAAACACCCCCACTACTTTGGCCAAAGTGTTCTCACTCAATATAATCGAGTGATGGTCTACCATTCACCTACACTATGGAAAGCTCATTTTGACTTAAGGTCATTATATCTATGCCTAGGCAATCCCTCTCCATGAGCAAGCTACTCCCCAAGATAACCTATCTCTTAAACACAATCTAAGGTAACACAACTCAATAAGCAACATACAAGTTCCCTCCTTTCACTGGACAACATTCCCAAGAGTAACCTACTAGCCATCTAACTATGAGTGTTCCTTAAGCTTGTCCACATTTAGTCATATCTTGTATAATAATAATACCTATGATAAACATAACCTCTTACCCTTGACTACTCATGTCTAATATAATAATAATACTCAATACAAATAGTCTCTCGTATCACGAAGTACTTACAAACAATGCACAAACAAAGTAAATAGATTCTACTTTTCTTTCAAAGTAAACATTACTTTTCTCTACATGCAAGTATCAACAAGACTAGTTCAATCAATCAAGACATGGCTCATTCAAAAATATAATAATCAAAGTAGAATATCCCCATGCCTATGTTATAGCTTCCCAATTCAACTAGCTATAGTCACAACACCTTTAGAACAACTATCCCGATATTGATTCCCCAATAAACTCTCACAACACTTAACTCACAAGTTGATAAATGCTTTTTCTCAAAAGATAATAAAACTCTCTCTTAATTCTCAAGGATCTCCCTCAATGACAGAATATTGTAGATAGAAAAGCACACTAAAATGAAGTCTCTTGTCCAAAAAATACACATAGAAGAGAAATAATGAGATGTCCCAACAATGAACTCCTTGCTGCTATTTATACAGCAAGAAAACAACTATACTACCTACAATTTAGGCATGATAATGACAACAACAAACATGCAAAGTAACACCTCAAACACAACTTAGAAAGGTGGCGAATAAGTAAGTAAAGACTCAACTTGATTACTAACAGATTGACCCACTTATTGACAACAATTGGAGAATAAATCAACTCTCCATGTGATAGAATTCAACTGCAGACTTCTATGATAAGAAAAAAATAAAGGTGGTGTGATTTTACTATCAAGTGAAACCATCAATAACCAAAGCTTGCCACCCATATTAGCATCGACTTAGTCCATGCTGAGTATAGACTCATAAACTCAATTAATTAGACAAATTCATTGATTGCTTGGAGTATTCAATAGCTATTTGATTAGTCACAACAATTTGTGGTAATGTTGTTTGACCAAGTCCAAGACAAATAAAGGCATCGACCTCTCCCATGTCGACTTAAATATTAAAGCGGTTTGCAGATTAAAGAATGACAACAAAGACATAAAAATCGGCCCATGAATACAATCGTATTCACTTCAAAGTTCCAGCCATTTAAGTCACCCTTGATTATCAACTTCTAAGCCAATATGTTTAGCATTAAAATCGGCTGCTATTTATTGTTTGAAATAGTCGATTTCAAAGTAAATGATGTTTAAATGAAACCACCACGTATAAATATATATATATGTGTGTGTGTGTGTGTGTGTGTGTGTGTGTGTGTGTGTGTGTGTTTATATACCTGTTGATTTGATAATTATCAAATGGATTACATGGCTTCATTGCTTTGCACAATATGAATATATATATATGGGATTGGATATATGCATACACACACACATAAGCATTAACGCTTATATAGAGGAGTGTGTTAATATATATTTATATATATATATATATATATGTATGTGTTTAATATATTATTATTGTTTGATTGTTAACTCATTCGAATATATTCATATGACGAATGAGTTAACAATCAAACTATAATAATATATTAAACACATACATATATATGTATAAATATATATTAACACACTCCTCTATATAAGCGTTAATGCTTATGCTTGTGTGTATGCATATATCCAATATATATAGATATATATATTGTGCAAAGCAATGAAGCCATGTAATCCATTTGATAATTATCAAATCAACAGGTATATAAACATGCATACATACACACACACACACATACATACATACATACATACATATATATATATATATATATATATATTCATATATTGGTATACACATGTTTATATGTTTCCTCAAACATACCAAATACGTTCATACCAATATATATAGTTATATGTATCATGTTTATCTTGCTTATTGAACTCAAAATACACACATGGTATATGTTATCTATAAGGTCATGCGTTGTATATATATACTATACATAATATAATATATATCCATATTTATTATATTATGTACATATGTATATTTATTTACAAACATATATAATCTAAATTAGCTTCTCCAAAGCATCATTTGATAATTGAATGCATACATCCAAATTATCATTCTCATTGAACAATATGCAAGTATAGATATATATACACACTTCTGTAATAAGCATTTAATGCTTACATATTTATATGTATATAAATATAAATACAAACATATATAATTTCAATGGCAATATGATAGTCAAATGATCCATTCGATATCTGAATGACCATGACCTATGTGACAATAGCATCATATCAATCATTATATACATATATGCAGATCCATACATATGTCGTACTTGTATGGACATCCCATTATATCTATCATACGTGTATGCCGACATATGCATATATATGCATGTATGCATATATCCAAACACTCATTCATCCACACAAACAAGTATAGTAGCATGAGGAAGGACTCACAAGTTCAAACAGATAACATCATCTAAGCATGCATTCAGTAGTAAACAAGACCCTTACTAATGTAGACACATTACACTAAGGATGACTTACCTACTTCCCACATGATAACCTAACTCAATCATTCTACGGTGGTGTGTGTAAGCTCAGATAGGTTATGATACTGGTTACTCGACCAAGACCCTCTCCTGAGTGATACTTCCCCTCCTCCTTGAGGAATGAACATATACCTACATCCACATTCTCAAAACATGTCCAAGGTAGTCAGCTATTCAACAAAATATGCATTACACATAATACATCTCCATAGTTAGAACATTAGTTCAATAACCATCCAATCACATAAATGCATTCCTTCATATAATATAAAATGAGATGGAATTCATTCATAAAGCAGTGATAACAAAGTGCACACACCATTTATTCATCTATCGAATTCACATTCCATTCACATTTTACCCTACATAGTAATAGTAAATAGTAATAACACAACTTGGGGAGTAACATACTTCCCACCTTGTGAATCATTGTCCCCAATGATCTATAGCACTTTAACATACAAATAAATTTAAATAAAGTTTTACTTACCATTCTCAAAATACATAAGATTTATAAACATTCATCCTATGTAGCATCACTCCTTGCAACCTTGTCCCCTTTGGACTTTGCATTGAATGTCCTTGTTGTCGCATAGGGAAAAACTTGTATGCCTCACACATACTTGCTCTCTCAAGAGCTTACGTGTTGTATTCACAATATTTTATATGCACATTCCATGTACAATAATATATGAATGACACATGACACATTTACTATAGTGACTAGAAAGCATGTTCTCATTGGCTCACAAATTTATCCTTAATATAATCCAAATAGAAAGGAATAATGGTGCATTGTACACTACATCATGGGTCCCATCCTTCCCTTTGGTATTTACACTTTCAGATAACTCAGAAGCTAAGTTTGCCCATCTCTTAATTTTCTATTCACTTTAGCCAAAAGTAATGCTCTTGACCACTTGTCCATTTTGAGCATAGTATTGCTCTTTGGAAATTTTTCATTTATGATACTACTTCACACTTAAGCTTTATATTGACAAAGTTTCATTGATCTCATTGATCCATTACTCCTTTTTGACAATCTATCAAGTTTAAGGTTAACACTATTCCCTAGCCTATTTCAGCTTAATAGAGTTTTCAACCTTCCTTTTCGTATAACAAATCAAACCCGATGTAGAGCAGGGGTGTACAATGTTCCAACCCACTCAAACAACTTTTCTTGAGAACCCTTAGTCATTAATCAATGGGATTTCCTTCACAGACCATCATTCTCCCTTATAGCCTTTCAAAATGACCTTTTTAAACATAACTTGTGGAGCAGGAATTATCTTCAAAATGTAAGAACAATTTCAAATACCCTTTTGGCTCTTATGACACATATCTAGAAATGAGGTAGAGTTTTTTTGTACAAAAAGGCTCAAAATTTGACTGTCCTCCTTTGAATAGTCCTAGATTGGGCGGTTAGGCTTAACAACAATGAGGTTTTGGCTCCAAAAGGGTTTTAGGGTTGTGCACACAACTTCCACACATCTCACCAAGTCCCAATTCACTACTCCTCTTTCAAAGACCACTCTACAATATCCCTTCAACAAATCTTTTAAGTCACTAAGGTATTCTAGGTTTGTTACATAAAGATATGAGACCTTCAACCCATCTCCACATGTGCTAACACCCTATCTTGCCTCTACAACTTTGAAACATAAAAATACACCTCAAAACAATCCATTCCACCAAGTTTTAGATTTTCCTACTGGTGGAATGGAGAACTAAGCATTTTTCTTATTCACTGGTTACCCTACCTAGGGTTTTGACCAGTCTAGAGAGAAATCAACACAACTTCCTCAATTCTCAATGAAAATACATGAAACCAAAATAAAAAGGAATTATATTCAATACACTTTCATCTCCAATTAATTTTAGACCAGTATGGGTCATACAGATCCATACCACACCAGATAGCAGCAAAAAACATTGAAAATGTAGAAAACAAAAGTATTTTATTGCTTCAACTCCCAAAACTTCATCAACCAACCTTCCCCTTCAATAATACAACGATTTTTAAAGCATTTACAACCATGTCCCAATGTTCACTAACCACATTTCAAATTATGGACTAACAAAACATCACTATGTCCATTTGTGGCAAAAAGTTGCTTGACAACATTATGCAACATTGACAATTTTTGCATTTGCCCACTACCCTGCTCCTAATTACTCAACCTAGACTCTAACTAACATGAAATGGTCTAGAAATACCTTATTACATGAAAAAAAACA
Source organism: Sequoia sempervirens (assembly GCA_007258455.2). Lineage (NCBI taxonomy): Eukaryota > Viridiplantae > Streptophyta > Pinopsida > Cupressales > Cupressaceae > Sequoia > Sequoia sempervirens. The sequence goes on from VDFB02042380.1 coordinate 82,714, forward strand.
CAAACCAAAAAAAAATTCCAAGTTTTGACCCTTGGAGGCATGAAATGACCCATGGGTGCCCCTGCACCAAAATCTCAACGTTAGAAGTTTGCAAGTAGTCAACAAATCATTGAAGATTTGGTTTTACTCTTTTGCCTATCTAGCTACAATAATACATTACACATTCATTCACTTTAATGTTCATAGTATGATCATGGTCCACACAATTGTATCATTATTTTCTCGTTCACAACTAAGACTACCTTCACATGAATTCTAAGCAACTACCTCACACAATATATTACTTAGGAATGAAATCCTATATATCAAGCTTCCAACCACGTTGGCTACTTCAGTGAGTTTTTCCACCACAAAATTATGTCAGTTTCGTTGGCATAGATAGGTTAAGCTATATTGCATTCTCCCACTATCCTTTTGGAATCTCAAGAGAGTACACATGTCCTACCAATGATGACATCATGTCTTCATTTTTTGGCACACTAGACATTATCTTGCTACATTTCGTGCAGTCTCTTACTCCGTATTTTCCCAAGTTTTAGTGGTTCTTCACCTGAAAAATAACTTTGTCACCCTAATTTCCTATCACTAACATTAACTTTCTCATTCCATCCCTTAATTCTCCAAAATTTTGGGTACATAGGCTCTTTTTACATCCCATATTAGTCTATTCTTTGACTAAGTGAAAACCTATTTTGTGGTCTCGTTCCACATTTAATTCCCAAGTAATAATGGTTAGGGGTTTTGTGGAGATAAATCCCATTTATCTTAGGACATCCACACTCTGGATTTCTTTTGTCCTTGGATTATTTCTAAAGATGTAATCCATCTTTAAACTCGTTCTAAATTTTTCCCAATAAGAATCAGTACTAATTTCGAGTATTTAATCATCGTTCCAATCATGTTGGTTCTTAATAGATATCAAATTTAATTGCATACCTAATTACCAAGCGTGAACTTTCTCGTTAGCTCAATTGACTCACTTAATCACATAGGTGAGTCTCAACCACAATATACCCTAATCTTTAGATTAAGTCCTCAACCAACGACTAGTTTGATTATATAGGTCACTCTAACCATATATGTCCCAATCAAGACCAATTGTACAACTCGACCAAGTAAGTTATTCCCAACCTATAGGTATTAATGAGTAGTCCAATACATATTCCAACCCCACAGGTAAAGCTTAACCTAAGGTTTCTCTCTTTATTCAAATGAACTTCTCATCCCAAATAGGTTATTCTAAACCTACGAGTAGGGTTTCATTCGAGTATAAGGTATGATCAATAATAATTCTAGTAAATATATTTGATGTGGTTCTCGTAACGTCACATTGCATCTTACATACCTTCTCTATTGCTTTATAGCTAAACCTTTCATTCCCAAGGTTCCTTAGCATAGTAAGCTATAGTGTCAAGTCGCTTCACGACATTGATATATTTCACAATATGTAGTATCACTACCAATGTATAGAAATAACATCATTATCTAAATCCCCCATATTAGGTATATAGGATTTTAGAGACACTTTCATTCAATTCATGAGTAATCTAGATCTTCCCTTGTCTATCCATAGACAATGATCTTCCCTTTCATGATCAAATTATTCACCTATCCTTTCCTTAAGGCATCAATGATAATAGCAATTGATTTAGCAATCAATATATATGCAAGTTATGGTGTGATAATAGGTCACAAATCTTGAGCTTTCCACTATTTTCCTTCAAAAATTACAATACCTTATCCTTGTGGTCATGAGGTACATGACTTAATTGTCATCATGACTTACTAAGAAGTCAAAGTTTTTCCAAATCAAAAACATATCCATGTTTTTCATTGGGTGGGGTACTTAATTTGAGTCAAATATCTCTCTTCCTTCCCCCCTTAGTGTTTTCACAACATTCGTTCAACTCAAAGTTGAACTCCTAGCAAACATTTTGCTTTTTCAAAGTGATTTGTCATTCCTTGTTGTTGGCTTTCTATTGCCCTTTTCTCGCTTCAATGTCATATCTTGAATATACTTTTCCCAAAGTTAGATTCATCATTGTTTTCTATCTCATAGATTCAACATTTTGGATCATCCAATAGGAGATCTAATGAATAATCAGTAACTTTACAAGCTAAGAGGCACTTTGATATTCCAATTCTCTTTCCAATATCCTTTTTGTGGAGGAATATCCATACTAACAAAGTTTTCTTACAGTTTCTATTGATTTGACACATAATGTTACACTGTATTCCATTTCCTTTTCAAATCTCTAAACATTTGTTCATTTTTTTGTTGACATGTTGATGAGTTATGCTTATACTCCAACCAATCTATGTACTATCCAAACCTTGTCAAATCAATACAATTTTATTTTTTTGATATTTTCTTACAATCACCCTTCCAAGTGACTTTGTCACAACTCTTGGTGGTTGCATAACCTTAACACTCTAAGGTTTACTTGGTTTCTTTTCTCATCTTAATCAAATCTCCAAATGGTTGTCATTAATTTTTGGTTGGTGGAAACACGTTCACTTTGTTGATTACTTCTTTTTTGACCATTCCGATATTTTCCCTTATTCCTAAGGTACTATCTCTTTTATTACAAGTTCCTAGCCTTACATAGAAATTAGATTCAAGTCAAGGGTTCTCCAATCTCTTGAATAGATCCTTCATTTACTTTCTACTTTGATCCATATTACGCCAATCAATGCATACTCACAAATTCATAATATTCTTCCTAAATCCAAGAATCCTTGACTCTTTGTCTATAGGTTGCTATCAATAAGGGAGAGTCTTTCAATCTTCTTTATCCCTCAAAGTTTTTTATCTATTCTATAGGATGAAGGTATATATCGGTTATTATTCCTAACCTTCCTACATAACCCGATTGCATAATCTTCTGCAATCCAAGGGGATATAATAAAAAGTTGATGGTTAAGGAGTTTCCAACTCTAGGAACGACTCTTAACTAGCCCCAAACTTAAACAAGTTCCTAGGAATCCCATCTTCCTTTTGATTTATCCATGTTCTTTTCTCTTGCCATCTTGGCATAAGAACATTCTACCATTATATTTCGATAAGGTTTACGTAACACATACATAATGAGCTCATAGGTTCTAGTTTTGAACTTGGCTACTTTGACACCACATGTAACAACCCCAGTGTTCTTCACAGTAAATTTTCCAATGTTTTCATCTCAAGTGAATAAACATGATGTCATGTCATAGCAATAAAGTTTTTTCTTCCAATAATGTAATTACATGCATAATTGTAATAACACAATTTCCAATTTGTCAATGCAATCCAAAGTAATTACACAAATCTTCCAATAACATAGATTTCATAATGAACAAATATGTCTTACAAAAATCAATAGAGATTCCATTCCAATATAATAATTTCACAAATTACAATATTCCAAGAATGTACACTATTACAACCACAGCTCCACCGAGCTTCAAAGCATAAGATATAGATGGTCCAGGAATCCACCTTTCAAAACCTTAGTCCTTTGTTGCCTACTGAGGAGGAGAAGCATCCCTCGAGCACTTTTCCACCAACCACAGACTCATATGTGGTCCCCTGCACATATATCAATGATAGATGGCCCTACCCTTTGATGAAGGTATTGGTTGGGAAACCCCGTATGACATACCATTCTAAGCTTAGTGTTGTATCAAATATGGCTAGGATTTATAACCTACACTAGATAGCCCTCATGCATTTAAGTAGACACAATGAACTAACAATGTGGAGTCTCAACTTACACACTCTTCATAGTGGAGTCATCAGACACCCCCACTAATTTTTCCAAAGTGTTCTCACTCAGTATAATTGTGTGATGGTCTACCATTCACCTATACTATGACAAGCTTGTTTTGACTTAAGGCCATTATATCTATGCCTAGAAAATCTGTCTCCATGGGCAAGCAACTCCCCAGGATAACCTATCTCTTAAACACAACCTAAGGTAACACAACTCAATAAGCAAAGTACAAGTTCCCTCCCTTCACTGGACAACATTCCCAGGAGTAACCTACTAGCCATCTAGCATAATTAAAGATCTAGCTATGAGTGTTCCTTAAGCTTGTCCATATTTAGTCATATCTAGTATAATAACAATACCTATGATAAACATAACCTCTTACCCTTGACTACTAATGTCTGGTATAATAATAATACTCAATACAAATAGTCTCTCCTATCATGGAGTACTTACAAACAATGCACAAATAAAGTAAATAGTTTCTACTTTTCTTTCAAAGTAAACATTACTTTTCTCTACATGCAAGTATCAACAAGACTAGTTCAATCAGTCAAGACATAGCTCATTCAAAAATAGAATAATCAAAGTAGAATATTCTCATGCCCATGTTATAGCTTCCCAATTCGACTGGTTGCAGTCACAACACCTTTAGAACAACAACTATCTCTATATTGATTCCCCAACAAAGTCTCACAACACTTAACTGACAAGTTGATAAATGCTTCTTCTCAAAAGATAATAAAACTCTCTCTTAATTCTCAAGGCTCTCCCTCATTATTTTGATAGAATATTGTAGATAGAAAAGAACACTAAATTGTAGAGTCTTATATCCAAGAAATACACATAGAAGAGAAATAATGAGGCATCCCAACAATGAACTCCTTGCTGCTATTTATACAACAAGCAATCAACTATACTACCTATAGTTTAGGCATGATAATGATAGTAGAAAACATGCAAAGAAACAACTCAAACACATGAAACACCTCAAACACATCTTAGAAAGGTGGTGAATAAGTAAGTAAAGACTCAACTTGCTTACTAACAGATCAACCCACTTATTAACAACAATTGGAGAATAAATCAACTCTTCATGTGATAGAATTCAATTGCAAACTTCTATGATAAGAAAAACAAAAAGGTGGAATGATTTTACTATCAAGTGAAACCGTCAATAACCAAAGCTTGCCACCCATATTAGCATCGACTTAGTCCATGCTAAGTATAGACTCATAAACTCAATTGATTAGACAAAGTCATTGATTGTTTGGAGTATTCAACATCTGTTTGATTAGTCACAACAATTCGTGGCAATGTTGTTTGACCAAGTCCAAGACAAATAAAGGCATCAACCTCTCCCATATCGACTTAAATGTTAAGGCAATTTGTAGATTAAATAATGACAACAAAGACATAAAAATTGGCCCATGAATATAGTCGTATTCACTTCAAAGTTTCAGCCATTTAAGTCACCCTTGATTATCGACTTCTAAGCCAATATGTTTAGCATTAAAATCGGCTGCTATTTATTGTTTGAAATAGTCGATTTCAAATTAAATAATGTTTAAATGAAATCACCATGTATACATATATATATATATACTTATGTGTGTGTGTATATATATATTCAAACGAGTTAACAATCAAGCAATAATAATATATTAAATACATACATATATATAAATATATATTAACACACTCTTCTATATAAGCGTTAATGCTTATGTGTGTGTGTATAGATATGTAGATATTTAGATATATATTTATTTATTTATATGCATATATCCAATCCCATATATATTCATATTGTGAAAAGCAATGAAGCCATGTAATCCATTCAATAATTATCAAATCAACAAGTATACATACACACATACATACATACATACATACATACATATATATATTCATATATTGCTTTACACATGTTTATATGTTTCCTCAAATGTACCAAATACATTCATACCAATATATATATATATCTGTGTGTGTGTATCATGTTTATCTTGCTTATCAAACTCAACATACACACATGGTATATGTTATCTATAAGGTTATGCGTTGTATACATATACTATATATAATATAATATATATCCGTATTTATTATATTATGTACATATGTATATTTATTTATGAACATATATAATATAAATTGGCTTCACCAAAGCATCGTTTGATAATTGAATGCATACATCCAAATTATCATTCCCATTGAACAATATGCAAGTATACACACACACACACACACTACTATAATAAGCATTTAATGCTTACATATGTATATGTATATAAATATAAATACAAACATATATAATTTCAATGGCAATATGATAGTCAAATGATCCATTCGATATTTGAATGACCATGACCTATGTGACAATAGCATCATATCAATCATTATATACATATATGCATATCCATTCATATGTTGTCGTACTCATATGGACATCCCATTATATCCATTGTATGTGTATGTCGACATATGCATATATATGCATGTATGCATGTATCCAAACACTCATTCATCCACACAAACAAGCACAATAACATGATGAAGGACTCATAATTTCAAATAGATAACATCATCCAAGCGTGCATTCAGTAGTAAACAAGACCCTTACTAATGCAAACACATTACGCTAAGGATGACTTACCTACTTCCCACATGATAACCTGACTCAATTATTCTACTATGGTGTGTGTAAGCTTAGATAGGTTACGATACTGATTACTTGACCAAGACCCTCTCCCTAGTGATACTTCCCCTCCACTTGGAGGAATGAACATATACCTGCATCCACATTCTCAAAACATGTCCAAGGTAGCCAGCTATTCAACAAAATATGCATTAGACATAATACATCTCCATATTTAGAACATTAGTTCAATAACCATCCAATCACATAAATGCATTCCTTCATATAATATAAAATGAGATGGCATTCATTCATAAAGCAGTGATAACAAAGTGCACACACCATTTATTCATCTACTGAATTCACTCACATTTACCCTACCTAGTAATAGTAAATAGTAATTACAAAATTTGGGGTGTAATATCATCTTATATCAAAGAGGATTAAATGGAATTTTTCTTTGATGTGTTCACAAAGAGGAAGACATAAATCTTAAATAAATGGTACAATAGTACCTCAGAGGAAAATTTTGGCAAACATGCCACTATAAGGAAAATTCATCACCTAGGATATTTTTTTCCTAACTTTGAAGGAGATGAAATCAAATTCATAAAGAGATACTCAAAATTCAAAATGTGCATGCATGTCCATCATACACCTCCTTAAGATCACCAACTAATCTTCGTGCCTTTTCCTATCTCCACGAGGGGACTAGACTTGGTTGGGAAATTTTCTCCACCATTGATAGATGGTCATACATTCATCATAATGTCAAATAAATACTTTACTAAATGGGTAGAATCTATGTCCCCAAGTATAATTTTGAGAATGGTAATCATGAAGTTCATCTTGAACTAAATCATTTGCAAGTTTAGAAAATTCTATAACTCATTGTTATAGACAACACTTCATCATTTAAAAATACTCAAGTGTGGGAGTTATGTGAGATTCCATATTAATCACAAATTTGTGGCACTTTATTACCCTTAAGGAAATGGATATATAGAAGCAACAAATAAAACATTAAAATCAATCTTAGTCATAATTGTTAAAGATTATAAAAGAGATTGGGATTTGCAACTATATCGTTCTCTTTGGGATTACAAGACAAGTGTTTGAGCACCAACATGAAAATACCTATATGCTCTTACTTTGGGTTCAAAAGTAGTATTTTCTTGAACCCACACGAGTAACGGAGTTGGCTTGGGTTGTGGGTTTTCTCCCCATAGGTTCCAGGTTCGACTCTGAGGCCCAGGCTTACTTGATGCACGTGGTTTGCGAGTGATTGTGTGCATTCCCAAAGGATTAGTCTCGCCTTAGCTCGCCCCTCCTGGACCTCAACTTGGCAAAAAGTAAGACCAAGGCAAGGCTGGTTGGGTCGCTAGGCTAGATTGTGGGGATACCTCTAGTGCAAAAAAAAAGGTAGTATTTTCTTTGTAAATGGAATTATGAAGCCTATAAGTATATTTACAAGGACTCTTGGACTATGAAGGATATTGAGTAGTCATGCTAGTAGAATTGAAAATTTTAGATGAAAGAAGACAAAGAGAAGTCTAAAGGCATGATTCATATGTAGCACATGTGAGAAAATAATGCAAGATTTTTTTCCTTGATCATTTAAGATCAGATATCTTGTACTTATAATAGACAATTTGATTAATTAGAGAGTCAATGAAGGCCAAAAATTTAGACCAAATCGTGTAGGTATTTACATAGTTAAAGAAGACATTAGCAATGTCACTTATATCTTGTGCACAATGGAAGGGGAAGAATTCAATGAAACAATAAACATTTTCCATCTCAAGAAATATTACATCTCAAAAAATGATAAAAATGAAATAGCTCAAAATACCAAAAAAAAGTCATACAAATCGTATATCTTAAAATAAAAAACATTATATTTTTATTATGTTCACCATTGCATTTGTTAGTGGTATACCATTGCTTTATTTTGAGTGTTGCATTAGTTTTGAGTAGGATATGCTATATTCTTTAACTTGTTCTTTATGCTCAAAATTTCATGTCAATATTAGCAAACCAATTCAAAACAACAAACTTGCACATTTGTTTCTTATACACACACACAAAATTAAACATCAAACACATTAGAATTATCTCATTGCAAACTAAAACAATGCCTAAATGAACACAAAAGTTAGTCTTGACATGTGCACACCAATTTATCAAAGAACAAAAAAAGATCCTTTCATGGTCTTGACATAAACACATCCATTTATTAGAGAACAAAACAAGATCCTTTCATGGTCTTAACTTCATACTTCACCCATAAATGCTTGTGAATACAAGACATCATTCTCAACAAGCAAGTCAATCACGTTTGGCCTTTCGAACAAACTTGACATTGCAAATTTAAACATTGTAAACACCTTAGAAGCATTTAATTTTTATAGTTACAACCTTCAAATAAGTTCTACCATACAACATTGCACATTGATAACATTGCAAAATCTTTTTTATTGTTCAACAAACCAAACTTCACAACATTAAAAAACATTGCAAGATTTATGCTTTGACAACATTCTAGACAAAATTACAACATTTTCAAAAACCATAAAAAAAATTCTAACTTTTTTAGATCAACCCAACACATTGCCAAGTGAACTCCTTGGCCATACCAAGTCTTAGTTAGACTTTATATTTTAAAATATTTTCCTTGTACTCTCTAAGATCTCTTGTTTAAGATTCTAAAGAGGCCTCTATGCCTAGCTTTAGTCTAACCTCAAGAAGTTGAGTGCCCACTTTAATGTATAGTGTGCCTATTTGGTACATACATGACTTATGATATTATTCTCGAGATTCAAGTGTTTAGTTTTTCGAGTCAAACTCATTGACCCATATTTCATGAATAGTAGTTTACAAGAACCCATCTTTCGTGATCAATAATAATATAAATTTACCTCAATAGTAGTATATAAAATGTTATGGTGTCAACAAAACTTGCTAACCAAGAATCATTCTCCTCCTCATATTATAGTATTGAATACAATTTTGTAGTTGGTCCATTTATATGTAGACAAAATATCGTCCTCCACAAATTCTAGATTCTTTGGAACTGTTTTTCTATATGTTTTCTCACGACAAAACGTCGTCATGCTGTGCAGATTCTGAACGCGTTGAAATTGTATCGGATATTTATATTTTTCTATCACACGTGACCCGCTGCCATCTATTATTGATTATTGACCAGCAGAAAGTCCGGCGCTTTTGTTTCC
>VDFB02042381.1:0-12710 GCA_007258455.2 Sequoia sempervirens
CTAATGCATGTGGAGGTTCATCCGTGAAAGCTAGGGAGTTTGGGGTGATGTTTCTCTAAAGATATATTGTCTCGCCGACTGTGCATCGAAATGTCTTATCGGCAAAGCTTTTAGCTTTGATGTAGGGTCATGGTGATCTCACGGTGTCTTACCGACTTGGCACAAACGGCTTATCAGTCTTATCGAGAGGATTCTTTCTGAGTAACACATTGAAAAATTTACTTCAGACAAACATGTTGCATTCGATACAAGGTCTTGGTGAGTTTGAATTGTTACATCGACCGACAACAAAAAGGCATATCGGTGAGAGTTTGTGTTATCGAAATGAGGTCTTGGCAAGTGACCTTCAATCTCTCCAACATTATACATGGAGTTTCTATCAAAGGGCATCTCGGTGAGACTAATGTGACTTCAGAGTAAGTCCAAGCGAATCCAAGTGGGTCTCACCGATGAAACACAATGGGGGATTTTTTTGGCGTGAAGATTGATTTGTCTCAGTGACACACAAGATGGATAAAGTCTTTCGGTAAGATATAGCATACTCTATATGAGGTCTCCCCGACGCTGGAATGTCATAGCGAAGCACATGTGCAAAGGGTTTCTGTTGGTGTGAGATTGTTTTTGTCTTGGCGATCAGGTGTGGACTCGGGGATTTCGGTAAAACAAAGAGCACTCTATATGAGGTCTCCCCGATGTCGGTATGTTATAGTGAGCCACATAAGATAGAAGGCTGCATCGGCGAGAGAACCATTATGTCACAATAAAATGTTTGTATCATGAAGATCTTTGGTAACACATGGGATGTTATGTGAGATGTCTCTCCGATATCACAAGGTTATAGTGATAGTGAATGAAACAAAAGTGCATCTCGATGAGAATTTTCCTTATGTCTCAGCGAATGAATAATACACTAAGAGAAGCATATGGATGAAACAAAATGTAATCTATACATCTCCCCGACTCAGATAAGTCACGATGAAACAGAAAGAACCAAGGGGAAACTGACGATATAATTTCCTTTGGCATAACTGTTGGGTTGTCTTAGTGACTGATTCATTGATGATTAATAAAATTCAAATGATGTGGCTGACATGTAAATGCTTGAATTCAGTTGCAGGCCGACATGAATTGAGCCCGAATTCTGTGGAAGGCCGACATGGGATCTCCATATGATATGTTTTTCTGATACTGGTGTATAAATATGCATCATGTGATTGTAAATGGATGACTAGTTATTAGATATTTGATACACAAAAAGTAGATACAATAGAATAAAATTTCTCAAATTAGAGATTATTGTTGCATGATTTCAGAATGGAGGTATTTATGAAAATCAATTGATGTTACTGCATTTCTCTGGTGTCAATTGTTTGTTGAATCTAATGAAAGTATTGCTAAGTTGTCTCCAAGATTGATGCTTTTTGGCTGTTTAAATTGATATAACAAGTTTATATTCAATTCATTAGTGCACATTTGTTGTATCGTGTGGTTGATTGATTGGTTCTTTCAAGTAAAGATTAAATTTTAGTTGATCACAATAATCAGGGAGATTCATTTGGATTGTTAAAGTAGAGCTTAGTAATCATAGTCTTGCATGTTTATACAAGTTATAAATAGAATATATGCCAGATAATTTGAGTTTTCTCTAGAGAAGTGTTTTCATCTTTGATTTCATTTGACTCTGCATACCCAATAAGGCACTAGTCTCTGCACTTTCATCATTTGAATTCATTCAATTTCTTTACATCTGTTAGTTGAATATTTTAGGATTTAGATCAAAAGATTGCTAATGTTATCAAGTTGCTATTATTATCAAGTTTGAGTTCATTTGTTCACTTCCATATGCCATTGTGGACAAATCACTGTAAGAAGGATAATCATAAGTCAAGTCTGCTTCATTCAGATAGGTACACCCACCTAGGTTTAGCAGCACCTAAGAGTAGAAGGTTTAATTCTTTGACCTTGTCTGTTACCCAAAGTACCAAGAGATTGGCACCTCTTGAGGCATTCCACCTATGTTTTTGAGAGCTAATAGATACTATATGGTGTTGTCAAGTCACTTATTTTAAGTGACTATCCTATTGTCTTTCAAGGCCATTGTATTTCACTTACCTTGAATTGAGGTCTGTCATTTTAATGCTCTATTTTTTCCTATCAAACTGCACTATGCTATACACTATCTTTTACCTTCAAATTGTCTTGTAACTTGGAGTCTTAATATTACACACAACAGCCCAAATCATGATTGCCACTCCTATAAAGTTTTCATCTCATCGCTTCAATATGGCTTCCCTATAGATCATGACACTATCCTTTGGATCATGACTGTCATGAATTTTTTAATTCATGGTCAACACCCCGTACCTTTTATAGCTTGAGATTTATCTCTTTATGTCATTCAAATGTAATAAAGGAAAACACAAACCTTGATGAACATTATTTATGGTTTCAATTGGGAAATCCAGATAAAGTCATTTGGGCATTCAAGTTGTCATGGACAATTATTTTGTGCTAGAGACAATCCCTAAATTGTGGTTTTCCAATTACAACTTGAGGCATGGTCTTAACATTTAGGAAACCTAGGATAATGAAAATAATTTCAAAATAATTCCTTGAAGCCTAGGTCCACCCTTTGAGTTAATCTCAACACCCATAACTTTTTCTGCAAGGAAATTTAGTTTTATTTACAAGAATTTGTAAGGCTTCTCGAAGCAATAGATCTAAGATAATATCCACCTTTAAAGGAACCAGTACTAGTAACCTTATTGATGGAGACTTGGTGTTTAAGGAAAAGAGAGTTACTTGAATCTACTAGCAGAAATAGATTCTAATTTTTTATAAGTAATTTCCAAATCTTTTTTTAATAGTCTTTGGATGCTACTATTGACCCTTATGATCTATCCTTATATGTACTCATTTTGGCAATAGTTTGGATGCAAACAACTAGGCATTAAGATTTGATGGATGGTATGTAGTGTGATCTTTTACACTATGGGAATATGAATATTGCAACTGGAATAGAGATGTCATGCGGCTTGTAGATATTATCATATTCTAAAATAGGCTTGCATGTTAGGTTTGGTTCCCCATGGTCCATAGTAAAAGGAGAAATGAAAGGAGCTCTCTACATATATTCTACTAACCATTAGTAAATACCCAAAGTTCCTTTGGTTGTCCCCAATCGTGAAACCCTACCACTATGACAACCCTTGACTTCTCTCACTTTGCAATGCCTTTTCTGTTTCCCCTTCCATTGCTTCAGCCTCTTTTATAACATTCTCAATTTCTATAGTAAGTTATTGAAGAGTTAGTTCAAGATAAAAAGTGGTTTCTTTTCCATTTTTCAGGTGTAGCAACTACTGCCAATGTTGATCTACATTTATGAAGCTCAACATTCAATTTTTTGTTGCTACTTTTGCATTTACCACCACCTATTTTGTTTTTGCTAATTATTTTTCTAAACTATCCCATCTCATTCCTTAGAGAATCCATTGAATCTACATAATAAATCTATGTCATCTCTACTACATCATGAGATGAGCTATCCTCACTTGTAGTACAATGATTCCTTTGAGACTATCACTTTATCTCCATGTTTTTCACTGGTGCATGCTCGTGTAATCTCTTGCGTGGAAGGAATAGAACAACATTCAAAGAATCTTAACCATTTTCGATCTCTTTCTCCTTCAAGATAGAAAATCCTTTGTGCCCAATTTTTAAGACCTTCATAGAAATAGTCCACAACTTTGGCAGCCAAGAAGCTTGATCTACTATACAAAACCTCAAAATTGTAATCAAACCCTAATAGCTCGACTTGTTTTGTTGAAGCTCAAACTCTTCTCAAAATAAACTCCCTCCAAAAGCTCATGCAACATGGGGTTGAAAAAGTCAAGAAATTAAATACCTTTGCGTGATAAGATTCTTTTTACAAGCATAACACATCACTTACAAATCTTATAATATGGACTTAAAGATATTTTATCAACTCCAACCTTTGAAGACTTTTTCCCAAATCCTTTTTCCAAGCCTAAAAAATTATTTTGTGTAACTTATTTTAGACCATTTGGAGAAAATAGGTTAATATTTACAATCATATTCCAACTTGCATAATATTATTTTTGGAGAAATTTCAAGCAGCCTCTACTTATTACATCAAGTTATTAGCCCCCACACAATCTAATCCACACCAATTTTTAAAGGGTACAACTTGTAACATCATGGTAATAACCTTTGGAATACAAGTTCATTTTTATAATAATATGGGAGAGGCATGCATAGTTTTGAGCATGCCATGATTATATTCCAAGGAAAAGGATGTAAGGTTTCACTACACCCTTCATATTAAAGAAGTTGTTTGACACACTACAAAGAAACTTCAAGGATATTAATGAGTTTGGTGGAAGAACCTTAAATTTAGATTCATCTTCACAATGATACAATCTAGATAGAAAAGAAAGAAGTGATGTTCACATTTTGTAGCTAGGTTGCACAAGAAATGAGACCAATATTGTTATCCACCTAATGCCTAGCTTTGGAACTACTACTATCATATTCCTATCTATTAACTTAAATCCTTTACAACCACATAGTGTTTTTTATGGGATTGAGTAAAGGAAAACATTCAAATTCAAGGAGAAATTATTTTGGATGCATCTATGTTGTTGAGGAAGTTATGAGCACCTTAAAAGATATCAATGAGGACTTTAAATGAATACCAGTAGGGAAACATGAGTAGTAAATCCAAGGGTAGATACGTGTGCAAGGAATCACCATAAAAAACATGGAGGTGAACGCATGTTGCAACCTTAGGTATTGTGGGAGTTTGAGAATGTTTTTACTCAATATCATCTCAAAAGGATGCATATGAAGGATTGATTACCTTGATTGTTTGGTCCATCTCAAAGGTGGGAAATTTTGGGACATTGAGCTATCATAATTTATCTGGTTCATTTGAGGAACCTACCTATAGAGGAGGTTAAAGACATGATGAAATGGAGAACTAAACTTATTATTTCTTGAGGTGCAAGAAAATTTGAGTGCGGAAAACTTGTCATGTCCCCTTTTTCCATAATCCATATTGTGGTCCAAAATGCCCATTTCCTATCACTAAAATTTTGTTAATTCAAATTTATGTACATTTTCTTCCCCTTTTGTGGAAATATTTTCATTGATGTCCAAGGGGCATGGATAATTTTGTCATCGATGCCAAAGAATGTAAGGATAAAGAATTAAAAATTATTGGCATTGATGTCAAAGGAACTTGAAGGCCAAGAGAAATTGTCGAGGAAGTGAATCGTCATATCAAAATCAAGACCATTTGAATGTGTTTATGAGCATCAAGCTCTATGAAACCATGAATCTCACAAACGGAAATCAAAATTTAATTTTATCTATTTCTAAGGGTCGACTCTTAGACTCCTAGTGCCCTCATGTGGTGACTTAAATAAATTAAATTAAATTATTTTTATGAAGAGGCTGACCCCCTTATTAGAGCGCCCTATTTTGGGGATTTAAATTTGAAATAAAAATAATAAAATATATTTTGGTAAGGGTCGACCCCTCTTGGAAGTATGTCCCCTCTTGGGAGATTCACCTCCTTTAGGTGAAGGAGCATGTTTGAAAGGTATAAAATAAGGCATTCACTACCCTTCTACAACTAGGCATGGCATGGTTGAAACCCTAGACTAATCCCTACACCCGTGCAACCTCCAATCGACACCAGCAAAACCAATCTCTCCTAAATAATAATGAGAATTGTGATATAACAACAGAAAGGAATCAAGTCCTAATCATTGCATTGTAGCAATTTTAAAATTCACATTTTAGGTCTTATGTCACCCAAAATGGACACTATAGATGGAAGAGATATGCAATTACTTCGGGTAGCTGGGTGACCATTTACTATTATTATGAGTAGGTCGAGTGGGTGGTGTAGAGAACACACCATTGAGCCTTCTACACCCTACAAACAAGAATTGTGGGTTATGCTTCCTTTGTCAGTGCTTTCATACCTATAAGAAACCACCACACACTCGCACTCATTCCCCTTTGTTAGCAACTTCACCTCTAATAAGAACTATCAACACTTTGGGTGGTTCAAAGAACCAATGAAAGTGTCGACACCTTTTCTCCTTTCTCTTTCCTTTTTCCCTCATCCATGCTTCCAAATTCCTCCATCGAAGGTTCCATGGGAACCAAGAACTAATGGTTCCTAGTTCTTATGAAAGCTTCAACCACTCTTACTTAGCCAATTTATATTTCTGATTTTGGGGAACAAGTTGAAGACATGGAGAGGAACACACAACCAAGAGCACACTATAAACCATGACCCTCATGAAAACTTATCAAATCAATTATTGATGAGAGATCATACTTCAGAGGCACACAAAAGGAAGGGACTCGAGAAAAAAGGACAACAAAAAACTAAGTCCCAATGGGATTCCATAATACCTACTTGTCCTATTCATAATGAAAATTTGAATATCTTGATTACTGAAGAAGCATTTGATTATTCTAGAAGTAAGATAAGTTGGACATCCTTATAATAAATAGATACATCATCTTCTCTACTTTTTCATCAATGTCGAAGAGATAATTCTCCTCTTAAGATAAGTTGGCCTAAGAATATTAACTTCATCTTCTCACTATATGTGCTAAATCATATTGTCTCTAATGATCTTATTGGTAGGTCCATAGGTTCTACATTTGTTGTTCCACATCTTCTACACACTAGACTTAGGATATTCTCTATTTTGAAGTTCCATGGCCTAATTTGGTACTATACATATTAATCTACTTATTCAATAACATGCCTTGTGGTTGGTATAATTCTTTCTTATGTGAGGTAGTCAATATGTAGGTACACTACACAATTGGAATATGGACCTTAGTGTGGTTAGGACACCTTTGGGGATGTTGTAATGCAATTTTATAGTGTATATGTGTTGTATCAGGTTGTTAAGTCTTTATTTATTTAGTATAATTTATATGGGTGTTATTGATATTATAAATATGTGATATGAAATTATAACATCTTTGTTAAGTTGCACAGAATAAGATAGGTTGTCCTAAGAACTTGAGATTGTTCTTATTATTATATACACCATATCACATTGGATCTAGTACAATGGTTGGAAGAAGGTGCACATGTTCTAAATGCATTATTTCTCACCTTTCATACACCACAACTTGGAGATTCTCTATTTAGAATTCATGTGGCCTAATTTTCTAATATGCATACTATTTTACTTGTTGAGGTAGTGTGCTTTGTGGTTGGTATAATTGTCTCCTTTCTTATGTAAGCTACTTAGTACATAGGTACAATACAAATTTGGGAGATGGATCTTACTAAAGTTGACACAACTTGGGAATATTTTTAATATGATATTGTATTACATATTTGTGTCATTATGTTGTCTTGTATTACATGTTTTGTGTCTATGTGATTTATAGGTGTTTTTATTTATGTATTATAGCATGCTATTAAGTCTTGATTGCTTTGGTATGATTTACTAGGAAATTATTGATGTTTTCAACATGTGTTGTGATAGTGGAACATCTTTGTTAAATTAGATGGACTATATACTTAATCACTTGTCTATGTGAAAGAAAAGGGAAATGAACTTAAAATTTAATGATTAAAGTTATTTGTATTTCATAATATTGGATTATCCAATTAAGTATTTGGCAAACTAATGGTTGGGGGGAAGGGATCCCTTAATATACAAGTTCAATTACTTTATTTGCAATTAAAGCTTGGAGGGAGTGAGTCATGAATTCAAACAAGAAACTTATTTTATATAGTGCACCTTTGGGTAACTTCAATATTGTATATGTAGTAGATTGGTTCATCAACCTAGTTTTACTTGATATAATTACTATTGAGGTTGTGTTATTGACTCATTTTATTATTACATATTATACTATTCCTTAAACTCACAACTCAAAATAGGTTAAAATTTATGAATTTATAACTAGAAAAAGAAATTTAAAAAAAAAAAATGAATCACAATTTTTAAGTAATCCAACATAATACTTTCAAAAAAGAGTAAACCAAAATAGAATTAATAGTATACAAAAAATATTTATCATCCTTTAATCACAAGGAACTAGGACTATTTTCACATATATATATAAATTTATTTTATTATATGAATACAATATATTTGATAGAATATACAACATATAATCCAATGCTTACATCTGGATAGTAGTACACAATTGAAACTATGAATGAGTGCAAGCAATCTAGCTTTGTCAAGTTGTGTGGAGAAATAGCATCACTTGAGCACTTTACCTCCAACCATAGAATAAGTAGAAGGGGATAGCTGATGGATGTAAGACACCAATTGATTACTAGTTCTGCTGTTGGAGAAGTCTTATGTGCATCAGCCTGCCAAGCCACGGCTGCTCCTGCACTCTGCACACCTTTGTAGAATCCACTGTACCTACCTTAGAGTTTGGGAATCATCGGCAAGAACTCCAATCATCCAATAGACCAAAGTTTGGAAGACGGCATCCAGAAGCCCATAGGAGAAGTACAAGACAAATGGACCTGCATAAGAGTTCCCGGAGTTCTTGAAATCCAGATTAGGGCTTTCCCCATTGTATTTCTGCTGATTGGCAAGCCCACCACCCCATATGGCAGTCCCAAGCAACGCAACTATACCCACACCCATATATCCTCTTTTCTTCCTGCTCTGAGAACTGTGGTCAAGAATATACCCTATTCCCACAGATCCCAACATTTGAGCAGATCATAACTTAAATTATCACAGTTTAATATTGTTATAAGATATTTTCCCAAAATTACTAAGCTATATATTATAATACACTTCTATTTATATAGACTCACAGATTTCTATGGTTTTTATATATATATATATATGACAAAGATATCCTAGTTTCATAACTATCTTCAATATTATAAATTTAATTATATATCCAAAAATATAGATTGCAATCTAAGTCCTGAAGTTCATCTAAAGTTATAAAGCACACTCACACAATCTTGTTTATAAAAGAATATATTTGCATATACTGTTTCTTTATTGTTTTAATAGCCAATCTAACTAAAATAGGGTTATAAATCTTCACGTCATAATGATCTTGGGTTAATTACCAAAAATAAATCTATTATTTTCAAAAACCCAATTTCAGTCTAGTCAATAGCAACACAACCATTCCACAGTAATTTCTAGTATTTTATTGTTATTCACAGTATGGTGACACTCAACCATTCCACAGTATTTTCTAGTATTTTATTGTTATTCATAATTAAACTTATATAACGAAAATATCCTTTTAAACTCATAACTCCGCATCTTGCTCTTCAGATATTCCGAGCATTCTCTCAAATTTCTCTATCTTCTGAGAGCCAGATTCATCCAGACTGTACCTACTGAAATGTTTCACACGGAATTTCCATTCTCCTTTAATAGCATTGTATGACATAAATTCTGCCCCCTGCTCTTCGGTTTTTCTTTTCAACCTTTTCTCAAATCTGTCCACTTCCACACCCTCCGTACAATGCTGACCTGTCTTCTTGTCAACATGTTTAACATTCAACAAGGTGATCTCTGCCGGTTTGTTAAGGCCCTGTCCTGGAGGTGGCTTTTTACTTTCATCCATATAGACAAGAACCTCACACTTATTAAATTGAACTATACTGTCTAAATTCAGCCGCCTAACGTCAGTTTCTCCAAAAAACTTAATAAACCCATAGCCTTTCCTTCCAACAACAAAGTCCTTAACCGAGCGGCAATAACCTGGTTCAGCACGTTCTTTTGCCGCAAGTTCTTGTATCTTTGGTTCAGTATAGTAGTCAGAATTTCGAAGTTTGGGCATCAGGGCTTCAATGTCTGCACCGTGCTCATAAACAATAGCAGCTTCACCAGCTCTATGGCCAGAGAATGATATATAACCAATACCTCTGTGATTATGCTCGTCACTAGAACCATTCTGTCTGGAAGATGATTTTACAGGACCATCAACTAGCTTCGAGGACACCATATTGTTCTGAATGTTTGCATCCTCTACACCACCTGTGCAATTTTCTTTGGCATCTGGAAAACAAAAAATCTCAAAAGCTAAAACTTCAATATAAAACTTCCTTGCATTTAATAACAAAAAGCTGTAGCATATTATATCCAAAGATTACTTTGGCTATTAAGGTTAGAAAAGTTACTTTCAGGTTCCTGTGCAAATGCATCATTTTCAAATATCTGAGTCCCATTGCTATCTTGTCCCCTAGTTCCTGAAAATGCATACAAAATGAATCAGATAGTAGCAAGATGGCCAGACGACATACTGATTAATAATGTAACATGTTTCAATTTTTACTCAATGAATCAAAACTCGAAAGAATAAACAACTAAATGCAATCCACATTGCAAACTTTAAGAGCAGAAAAGAATTAAGAAACATCCTATGTTCCACAGTATTTCAAGGATAGGGATGGTAGGATGGTAGGGTACACATTTGAGGACGGCAGGAGGATGGCAGAGTGTGTGTATTTTTTTTTTAATTTATATATAAGGATACTCAAATTTCTCCATATTTTAATATAACGAAATTAAAATTTAAGTTTCTTAAATCCCCAATAGTCGATCTAGTCGGCAGGTTCATTTACAGGGTTATATAAAATATCTCTCGATAGTAATATATTAACTAAAATTATAATAAAATAAAGATTATAAATTAAATAGATTAATGAAATCATTATTAATATAATAAATTAAATAGAGTGGACCCCATTTCCACAATTTACAAAATCTCCCCCCAATTTACCCTTTTTCCCAGCTCTCCCTCCTGCACATTCATGGGAAGGTGCTTCAATACCTGGACATCCCCTGGACAGTCAAAAGGACATCTCAGATGTCCCTAGCCATCCCAGGGATAACCAAACATCTCCGGGACATTTCCTACCAATCTGTGCCACTTCAGGGATGTTTCAGCTTTTTGGTAAAAGCTGGGGACGGCCAGAGAACATCCCCTGCCATCCTGCTGTCTCAGAAATGTGATGTGGGATAGGGACATTGGTTTCAGGGCTGGGACGCATCCCCGTGGAACACAAATAGTAATTCAAGTACCCTAAACTAATCCAGGGAGAATCTCCTAATTCCCAACACATAAGGGGTAGGAAAAAAGGCCTAACCATGATCATTAATAGGAACAGCCATTTCCTTCAAGTTAACAGCTGGCTTGAGCACCATTGAGGGAGAAGACTGCTCAGGCTGTCGAATAAATAGTGCCCTTGGATTTTGCCTGGCGATGAAGAACATGGCATCTGCCTTTGGAGTGCATAGTACTTCTTCACTATCGCTGAAAAATGATACCTGTGTTGCAGCAACGGAAAATAGAACAAGGTTAAATTTAAAATTCAGGAACAAAATACAGAATCAGATGGTAAACCAAAAATATTTGTAACAGTAGTTCAAGTTTATTTACCATGGGACCATCCTTTTTAGGCTTATATCTTCGTGAATGCATGCGGATGCTTGACCTTGGAGCTATATAACGTGGACATACCAGGGATGACTTTACTTGAGTACGTTTTTCTTTTACCTACATACATAATCATTTAGCCATGCATAAAGACTTAAAGTAATCAAATCAAAATAATATATATGCAACAACTCTGTTGAAATCATTGGTTCCATGCTTACAGCAGGCATGCTAGATATTCCATATTGAATAGATGGAGCAGATCCTGCACTCCGGCCAACAAACAACTGAGGCATTGGTGGGAGAGTTCCAAAAGGATTACTAGCCGGCTGTGGTGTCATAACCATCATGTCCTGTTGAGCACTGTGACAAGAGAAGATGGGAATAAGTAAATTATGTTTAATGATTGATTTTTCTAAACATTTCAAGCAAGACAATAGTCATAGAATCTCACGGTTGTCCAAAAGTGGTCTGCCCAAAGGCTGGAGTTGATGCTGCACCAAAACCACTAGAAGCAACTAATAGAATCCACAAGAAAAAGCATGTCAAATCTCACAACCCAATAAATCATGAATGACTATGAAACATGAATCAAACTACACACTCAAAATATCTAAATGCCTCGCCATATTGAATTCCACATACCTGCTGCCTGTGGCTGACCAAAATTACTGAAGGAAAATGCACCACCCTGTATCTGGGTGGGAGTAGGATTTTGGAATCCACCAAACAGGGAAGGCTGCAAATTCATATAAAACCAATCATTAGGACATAAACTCCAATGGAACCATAACATTCAATGCACAACATCTGTAGATAAAATTGATGCTCAAAACATAAAGCATGCAATTAAAAAACTATATATGAATGAAGTTGCTAGCAGAAAAAAAATTAAATTATGCCAACTTAAATAGAAAATTTCCATCAAACATACCACTGACGGTGTAAGGCCTGCTGGTTTGCTCTGTGACATCATTGATGCTATGCTATTGGAAAACAAGTTACTTCCAAAAGCAGGTATCGTCTGGCCAAAAGCATTTGCACTTTGCCCAAAGGCAGGGGTATTCTGACCAAAAACTGGTGTGGATTGGCCAAATGCTGATGCAGACTGACCAAATGCTGGTTGTGAGTGGCCAAATGCTGGTGCAGACTGACCAAATGCTGGTTGTGACTGGCCAAATGCTGTTGCAAACTGACCAAATGCTTGTTGTGACTGGCCAAATGCTGGTGCAGACTGACCAAATGCTGGTTGTGACTGGCCAAAT
>VDFB02042382.1:0-28980 GCA_007258455.2 Sequoia sempervirens
AAGATGTGAGATCGGATGGGAAGGATGGAAGACTCCCAAATACCCCCCAAGTACACCATCTATCACATGGATACAATAGAGAGACTAAAGATCCCCCCCAAAAGATGAGATCACTTGCAAGAAAGGGAAGTGTCTGAAGGCAAAACAAGATCCAATGCCAACAAACAACTTGTCTCCCTTTTTGAAGAAACAAAACCAACTACAAGTGGAGAGATGCTTCCCATTCCAGATAGGAATTGAAGGAAGGAAAGATGAAAATGGATGATGATGTCTCTGAACTCTGCTCAAGTGTCTCCTTGTCTGATGATGAAAATGCCATAGTCCCAAAAAATGAAGAGGGTGACAAACCAGGATGATGCAGAAACTGATGTTGAACAATATCCAAAGACAAAGATAGAATGGATATGATGGATGTGATGGAGACTTGATAGCCCCCCCTGAATGAAGTGTCCTCAAAACCACTAAAAGAAGTCTGAAGCAAATCCAATGGTGGATGCTAAAGAAACCTCAAATCCTGAATGGAATAACAAGGAAGAAGTCTTGGATATGAAATATCTGAAGAGAAACCAAGTGCCTCCAAGATTGTCTTTGAATTCCAAATCAAGGTTGAGACAAAGGAATGTGGATACTCAAGAAAACTCTCCAAGGGGTGATCTGAACAGAGGAGTGATATCCCCTCAAGAATTTCCTCCAAACCTGTAGAAGTAGCCAAGTCAATGATACCTGAAACAAAGCCATCCTGTGAAGCCAAGTCTAAAAAACTGAACGTGTCCTAACTGATGATGATAGTGGAAGCCTGAATCAATGATTCTGGACAAGGAATCATTGAATGTGAAGGGATACCAACTATCGTTGATGAAGAAGAAGCACTGAAAGGAACCTTGTCAACCTCTTCAGAAAGATCAAGGTAATCAACTTCCTGCACAACAAGAACATCATGGGGTACTGGATTTGAAGAATGAAATTTTGAAGCATGATCATCGGGGAATGGTGGAGTTTCTGAATCTCCATAGATCTCCCAAAGCTTAATCCAAAGAATGTGAGGACAATCACAATGATCAATAGCATTCAAAACATCAGAATCAACTTGCATCTAAATGATTTCCAAAATAGTGTACTTGCTACAACTCCAAGCAAGTTCATGAATACCTTCACTTGGATGAGGAACTATACCATACAGATGTGGTAACAAATCAAGTGACTGAAGATGGTGGTAGATCCCATCTCACCATTGTTGATAGTTACCCTTGTGCAACATAACCAAAGGAGAATAATATGCAAGCCCCATAACAGAATTTCTCCACAAAAAACAAAGACACTAACCTTCAATAGCAAATAAAGACTTCCAAATAGATATGCAACTAAGAATATGCCTCCAAGATCAAAAAAATATTCTTCAATCTTCAGGATGTCTCAGGAATCAAAAAACCAAAAAAAAGATACCTGGATCTGAAACCAAAGAAGACGACTGGACTTGATGAAAAAATGCAATGAAATATCTCTCGAATGTCGATGGAATCTCTGAAATCTGACAATCTAATGCGAAGATGTGTGCTTTTGAGTCCAAAATGGAGGGTTGACTTTAGTTGACTTTAGAAATTTATAATAGACAAATCCTACAAAATGGATGGCACCACTAGATAGTGCTCTGAATTCTCTTTCTGTCGATATCTTTTTTGCAAATTTTTGATATCGTGGCGCAAAGATATGGCCCTTGGAAAAAAATTTGCAATTTGATCAGCACTGGCTAAATAGGTGCAAAAAAATAGTACCCTAGGGCAAAAAAATGTCGGCCTTTGGTCACTGATGTGATCGAGGGTGGCATCGGCAGTTTAAAAAAAATACCACCGATTGGATGGCGTCGGAGTGGCAGGGCGGAGGCAGAGATGGTGGCACAGCCGGGAGGAGAAGCCACTGCTCAGGGTTCGGCGGAGCCCTTAGTTTTGATGGGACCGGGGGCTGTGTGACAGGGGCATCAATCGGCAGGTGATGCTGAAGAACTGTGGTCACCGAGAGGTCTGCGGTCATCGGGAGGATACACCGAAGGATAGGAGTCGAGAGGACAACGGCCGATGAGTAAGCGGATGATGTGACCGGTGACGGTTGGCGGGCCGACAGTAGCTGACACAGAGGTGACGGAAGCTTGTGTCAGAGTCCGCAGACGGTGACAGGGCTTTTATTTTTTTTTAATATTGCAATTAAATTGCAATTCAAAAAATAAAACAAAATACTGATATAAGAATGCCGATGGAATAATAAACCATAGCCTATGAAATAAAAATATTTCTACCAACAGACAATTATAATTGTAGGTCAAACTCTGCAAATTTAAATTTTTGCGAATACTATAGAAAAAATTTTCCCAAAAAAGCCAAATATTTTTTTGATTTTTCTAAAAAAAAAATTCCTTGATGGAGGCCTGACAGGGAAGATTTTTTCCTGCAAAATTGTACGGATTTGTACAAAAAATGCAAACCCTAAGATGTACCTCAAAGGCTCTCGGTTGAATCTACTCTGATTTTGACAAATGAACAGGCGATCTATGGGTTTTGAGGCCTTTTGGACGCAATGGAGAGGTCAGAGAGAGCCTGATCTGCACTAGAAATTAGCTTGGCTCCCGAGTAGAGCCAACTAGCCTACAAAATAAAACTCCAAGCCTGCGAAGAATCTCGCATTCCAACTTCCTGGATCTAGGGTTGATGTTTCAATGGACTAGCTCTGATACCATGTTGAGATGATGGATTGCAAAGCCCCCTAAAGCTCTAGAATCTTCAATGCAGGACTTTAGCCATGAAAGATAATCAACCACAAAGAGAAGTGTTGCAACAATGGAATGCTAATTAAAGATTCTATTGATATGATGATTTATATGATATTGATATGATATCTGGATATGTTACAAATGAACAAGATGCCTGATTAAATAGGCAAGAGGTAAACCCTAATATGCATGAGATGTTGCCAAGTGTTAAAATCTAACAACATGTGACAACATGTGAACCCTATGGTGATGATCATTAAATGATGAGATAAGTTCTAGAAGGAATCTTATCCCACAAACTAGGAAAGGGAATATTATCCCATTTATTAAATGATTTATCTAATAATGCAAGCTAGGACTTAATTAATTAAATGCAAGACCTAAGTTAACTTATGCTAGTGTAATAATTAATTAATTAATTACACCAACAAATCCTATACCCTAATCCCTCAACTCTAATCACTCATCCCTAAACCCTTAAAAACTTAACCCTCAACCCTCAACCCTCAACTCTCAACTCTTAAACCCTTAAATCCTAAATCTTGATACCTCAACCATTAAACCCTTAAACCCTCAACCCTTAAGCCCTTAATCCTTAAACCCTTAAACCCTCAACCCTAATCCCTCAACCCTATACTCTCAACTCTTAAATCCTTAAACCCTAAACCCTCAACCCTATACCCTCAACCGTTAAACCCTTAAACCCTCAACCTCTACCCTCTACCATATAAATTAAATGCTCAAACCTCAATTCTCTACCCCCGACCCTATACATTGGATCCTCAACCCTAATCCCTCAACCATATACCATAAAACCTATAACCTCAACCCTCAACCCTAAACCCTCAAACCCTCAACCCTCATCCCTCATCCCTCAACCCTTAAACCATCAACCCTTAAACCCCTAATCCATCAACCCTCTACCCTATACATTAAACCCTCAACCCTCAATTCTTGACCCTCTACCCTATACATTGGATCCTCAATGATATAACCTCAACCCTCTTCCCTTAACCCAATACCCTAAACCCTCAACCCTAATCCCTTAACCCTATACCCTCAACCCCTAATCCCTCAACCCTTAAACTCTCAACCCTAATCCATCAACCCTAATCCCTCAAACCTATATCCTCAACCATTACACCCTTAAATCCTTAAACAAACAACCCTCTACCCTATATATTAAACCCTAAACCCTTAATCCCTTAAATTTTCAACACTCTACCCTCTACCCTATACATTAAACCCTCAACCCTTATCCGTCAACCCTATATCTTAAACCCTTAATTTCTCAGCCCTTAAAATCTTAAGCCTTGAACCCCTAATCCTTGAACCCTAATCCCTTAAAACCTAAACCCTAATCCCTTAAACCCTTAAACCATCAACCCTCATCCCTCAACCCTTAGACCATCAACCCTGAAACCATTAATCCCTCAGCCTTATAAACTATACATTAAACCCTTAACCCTCAATTCTCAACCCTTAATCCCTTAAAGCTTCAACTCTCTACCCTCTACCCTATACATTAAACACTCAAACCTAATCCCTCATCCCTTTACCTTAAACCATTAATGCATTAATCCCTCAACCATTAAAACCTTAATCCCTCAACCTGCTACCCAATGCATGAAATCCTCAACCCTCAATTCTCAAACCTCTACCCTATACATTGGACCCTCAAGTTTAAACCCTAAACCCTCAAACCTTAAACCATCTACCTTATACATTAGACACTTAATCCTAATCTCTCAACCTTATACCTTAAATCTTCAACCCTAATCCCTCAACTCTATACGTTAAACTCTCAACCTTAATCCATTGACCCTCAACCCTCTACCCTATACATTAAATCATAAACCATAATACTTCAACCATATACCTCTTAACCCTCAACCCTTAAAAATTAATCCCTTAAACCCACAACCCTTAAAACCTAAACCCTAGACCCTTAAACCCTTAAACCCTCAACCCTTAAAAATCAATCCCTTAACCATCAACCCTAAACCCTACCCCTCTAGGCTCAACCCTCAACTCTTAAACCTTAAACCCTAAACCCTAAACCTTATCCCTAAACCTAAGTCAACCCCTGACACTATACCTTAAACCCTAAACCATCAACCCTCAACCCTTAAAACCTAATCCCTCAATCTTTAAACTGTAATCCCTCAACCCTCATCCTTAAACCCTAAACCCTCAACCCCTAATCCATCAACCCTTAAACTCTAAACCCTCAAATCCTAAACCCTCAACCCTTAAACCCTTAATCGTAAACCCTAATCCCTCAACCCTCAACCCTTAAACCCTAATCCTCAAGCCTTAAACCTTAAATCCTACACCCCACAAGCTCAACCCTCAACCCTATACTTAAGCCTTAATCTGTCAAGCCAATATCTTAAACCCAAATGTACCTATACCCTATACGCTTAACCTTTGATACTCAACCCTGAACATTATCCCTCAACCCTCAAACCTCTACCATTTACCCTATACCCTCAACCCTATACTTATTTCCTAAACCCTCAACCCTCATCCTTATGCCTTATTCCCTCAAACTTAAACCCTAGACCCTATACCTTAGACACTCAACCTTGAACATTATCCCTCAATTGTAAACCCTCAACCCTCAAATTTATACCCTCAACCATATACTTAAGCCCTAATCCATCAATCCCCAACCCTATACCTTAAACCCTAAATCCTACACCAACAAACCCTCATCCATATACCCTATAACCTCACCCTTATACCCTAAACCTTGAATATCATCACTCAACCCTATACTTAAAATGTAAACCATACACTCTCAAACCTTCACCCTATGCCTTATACCCTCAATCCATATCATAAACCCTATACCCAATATCATAAACCCTAATCCTGATAACATACACACTTAATCTTATACACTCAAAAAGATGAATATTATACCTCAACTATAAACCCTCAACCCTCTACCCTATACTCTCAAGGTATTACTTAATCCCTAATCTCTCAACCCTCAACCATATACCCTAAACCCTAAACCCAAAATACTCAACCCTCATCCCTATAACCTATACCCTCACCCTTATATACCCTAAACCCAAAAAACTTATATACATACAAGTAGACATACATACATACAAGCATACATACATACACACCTACATACATACATATAATAATACATACACATACATGCATGCATGCATATATACATACTTACATACATACATACATGTTGCAAGTATGAGCTAGTTTGGTGGTGTTGTCATTAATGTTGCCATTGATGTCAACATAATTTAGTATGTTGCAGATTGTACATGTATAGTTGAGATGTTGTGAGTACATGGAGCTATCTTTATGATGTTGTAGATGTGTTTTATTGATGATTTTCCAAGTTCTTTTGAGAAAATTAATAAAGAAGAGAAGTTAGAATGATGAATGTGTTCAGAATGTGCTCTAGTATGTGCTTTGCATTTCTCTTGTGTTGATCCTATGCTTGAGTGGATCTGAAGATTTGATAATGGTGATCTTATGGTGATATATTTTGAGTTTTAGCTTCTAGTGTAATGGTACATGAAATTCACATTCACCACTCTATGAATTGTTCTAGCAGAGCTGATCTTATGTTGACTGGGAGAAATGTTTCTGCTCTGTAGTCCTCCGCTATTTTTTTCCAGATCTTCTAGATATGGGATATGTCTTGAGATGGTGTTCTCTTGGTTTTGGAAAAGAAGGTTGAAGTTTGGTGATCTAGAAGTCATTTTTTAGTGTTTCATTATGTGTTTTCATAGTCTAGATGGACTGGTGAAGTGTTTTTAGTGTTTCAAACGTATTGCATTTGTTGCAGATGTACATCTAAAGAAATCTTAGATGTATTCTCATGCATAATGAAGCATGTTGTGACGTTTTCATGCCATCTTGTTGGGAAGTGTGTACATCAATGTTCATATATGTTTTCATTAGGTTTGGTCAACCTGGTGTATACAATTCATTTGAAGAATAACATTTAATTAAGGAAGTGTGTGGTTGATGCGAAATATTATTTTTTGATCCTAGAAAAAAAATTATTGGTCCACTCTCATTCTTGTCCACCGCAGGAATGTTGAGTTCCCAACCTAATTTGAATTTATGAGATGAGGTATTTGTGGCCAACCTTGGAGAAAGTTTCTAAGGTTGAGGATGGTATAAAATAAAGTCAAATTGTGAAGAGTTGTATGACAGTGTGATGCAAAGTGATGAAAGTGAGCCATAAATCGTAAGAGCAGAAGTGTGTGTGAGTGAGTTGAGATAGTAGTTCTTCATTGTGTTCGATTCCTAAACGTAGTGAGATAAAGGTTTCTATAATCCTTTATTCAAAGTTGTGGATGTGTGTTAATTGTTGTGGTGGATCTTTTGTTCTCTTTTGTATATGTAGGAAGTGAGCCTCCCTGTTGGAAAGTGAGTCCTTTTTGTAGGAAGTGAACCTTTGTACTTGGATAGTGAGTCCTTTTCTAAGCAGTGAACCTCTGTATTTAGTTTTATAATCTCTTTATATTGTGAGTTAACCCTCACTGTGGTTTTTCCCTTATTGGGTTTTCCACATAAAAATATTGTGTTCATTGTGTTGATTTACTTTCTGTTATTTGTGTTTCATGATCTTACTTAATAATAGAAAAGTGTTGTTGTGGAATTGATAAGTATTGAAGTTTTTAAGTTTGAATTTTGTGACAACTAATTCACCCCCCCTCTCAGTTGTCCTATGCCTATTTAATAATTGGTATCAGAGCTTTGGTTCCTTGGTGTAGAGCTTAACTGCTTAATGAACATATTATGGTGCATAAGTTGGTGATCCCTATGTTCGATGGAACTAACTACAATGATTGGAAGGGAAAGATGAAAGGATATATTGTCTCTCTTGGTTTCAAGACCTAGAAGGTGGTTGAGACAAAGTATACATACCTGTCTAGTGGTCTTAATACTGTAGATGATATTTTTTCTTATGAAGAAAATGAGAAGGAAAATTATGCTATTTGCAATAGCTTATCTAAAAATGAGTGAGCTAAGCTTCTTTCTTTGGATATTACATATGAAGTCTAGAAGAAGTTGGAATACATGTATGAAGGAAATGAAAGAGTGAAATTGACAAAGAAGTTGGCAGCAAAGTGCATATTTGTAAATCTAAAAATGGAAGAAGGTGAAGAATTTACAAGCTTCTTTCAGAGGGTTGAAATGACTACAAATGAAGTTAGAAATCAAGGAGGAAAACTATCAGATGAAGACATAATTGAGAAGATCCTAATCACCCTACTAGATTGCTACAGTGATAAGATGTCAGTTATTGAAGAAATGTATGATCCTAAGAAGTACACTTTAGAATAGTTGTTCAGCACCTTGCAAGAATTTGAGATTAGAAAGTTCTAGAAAGAAGACAAGATAGAAGAGAAGATAGAAATATAATTTATGGCAATGAAGATTGAATACGAACTAGATAGTGATGGTGATGATGAGTTGGAAGCAAACTTCACTAGGAAATTGAAGAAAGGTACCGGAAAGTATAAAGGTATGTTTCCCTTTAAATGTTTTAATAGTGGTAATATTGGTCATTATGCTTCAAGATGTATGAATTGAACCATACATAAGAAGAACAAGGATTATAAGGATAAGGATAGAAAGGATACAAAATATAAGAAGTTGTACTATGTTAAAGAAGAATCAAAAATTTATAATGTTGAATCTGAGAATGAGGTTGATTATAGTGAATTCTTATTCTTAGCTTTGGAGAGTAAATTTGTATCCACTAATCCTCAAAAATGTGTAAGCAAGAAGGCTCCAGAGAATAAGAGGAATAGGATGGAAGGTACTTTGGTTACCTCTTTAAATGTAAGACATGATGAAGACTACTGGGTAATTGATAATGGATGTTCTAATCACATGACCAGAGATAAGAGTAAGTTCACTAAACTTGAGAAATATGATGGTGTTTTAGTTATGTTTGGTGATGATTCAAAGTTAAGATTTATGGGAAAGGTTCAATTATTTTCGATGGAGTGCATAATACTAATGATGTCTATTATGTGAAGGGTTTGAGGCATAACCTTCTGAGTGTTGGTCAGATGTGTACCAATGGTTTTAAACTTGTGCTTCAGAATAATACTTGTGAAATCAGAAAAGGATCCAGAAATGGAGATATGGTTGCTGCTAGAAGGAGAACTCATGGAAACATCCATCAACTTAAGGGAGTTGATGGTCAATTCCTTGTATCTCAAGTCGGTGAAAGTTGGTTATGGCACCAGAGAATGGGACATGTAAATTTTTCTTAACCTAGCCAAAATAAATTTGATTCAAAGAGGATTGTTCGAGGGCTGCCTAGAATCACAAAACCTACTAATGTTATTTACAAAAGTTGTCAATTAGGGAAATAGACAAAATGCAGCTTTAAGGGAAAAGAGCACTCTACTACCGGAATGTTGGAGTTAGTTCACACTGATCTATGTGGTCTGACTAGAACTAGAAGCCTGAATGGTGATAGGTATTTCATGCTTCTTATTGACTATTATACTCAAATGACATGGGTTTCTTTTCTTAGAGAAAAGACCCAGGCTTTGGACAAGTTTAAGGTATTCAAATCTAGAGTGGAAAATGAAGTAAATTTGAAAATCAAGCGTTTGAGATCTGATAGAGGTGGAGAATTCACTTCTGGTGAATCTAATGCATTCTTTGAAAAGCATGGTATAAAAAAGATAGTTTTCTACTCTGAGAACCCCTCACCAAAATGGAGTAGTTGAAAGATAAAATAGGATACTAGTCCCTAGGCTTGTGAATAAAAAATGTGATTGGCTTGAAATGGGTGTTCTGGAATAAGCTAAATGAAAGTGGAGTTGTAAGGAATAAGGCAAGACTTGTATGCAAGGGATATTCACAAGTTGAAGGTATAGATTTTGAAGAGAAATTTTCCCCTATGGCTAGAATGGAAGCTATTAGGATGTTTTTGGAATTCTCTACTCACAAGGACTTCAAAGTGTATCAAATGGATGTTAAGTTAGCATTTTTTAATGGTGAATTGGAGGGAGGTACATACAACAACCTAAAGGTTTTCAGTTATTTGACAAACTGGACATGGTTTGTAAGTTGAAGAAGGCATTGTATGGACTAAAGCAAGCTCCCAAAGCTTGGTATACAATATTGGATTACAAAGAAAGGATTCAACAAAGGCTCTACTAACAACAATCCTTACTTCAAAGTGCAAGGTAACATAATGTTGATAGTAGTTGTATATGTTGATGATATATTTCTTAGTGGAAATGAAGGCATGTGTAAAAAGTTTGCTAAAGAGATGTAGAAATAATTTGAGATGTCTATGATTGGTGAATTGAATTTCTTCCTTGGTCTACAAGTGAATCAAACTGATAAAGGGATATTCATTTCACAATCTAAGTATGTAAAAGAGTTGTTGAAGAAGTTTGGGACATGGATGATTCCAAACCGATTTTTACTCCCATGGTAATCGGATGTAAACTAAGCAAAGATGATGAATATGCTAAGGTTGATCAAAGAAAATACATATCTATGATTGGAAAATTGTAGTATCTTAAGGCTACTAGATCGGATATTATGCATGTGTAGTATATTTAGTTTAAAAATTCCAAGTAGATCCTAAAGAGGCACATATTATAGTTGTAAAGAGGATATTTAGGTATCTTAAAGGTACACTGGATTACCGATTATGTTATCCTAAGAGTGATGATTTCACCTTGAGTGCTTATACCGATGTTGATTGGCCCAAATGTGTAGATGACCGAAAGAGTACCAGTGGTGGTGCTTTCTTTCTTGGAAAAAGATTGGTTTTGTGGTTGAGTAAAAAGTAAGACTCAGTTTCTTTGTCCACTACAGAGGTAGAATATATTGTTGCAACATCTTGTTGCACACAGGTTTTGTGGATGAAGAAAACTCTAAAAGACATTGGAGTGATATGTGATGAGACTATTTCTATTTTCTGTGAAAACACAAGTGCAATAAACATTTCAAAGAACCTTGTTGTGCATTCAAGAACAAAACACATATCTATCAAATATCATTTCCTAAGAGAAAAAGTGTTGGAGAATGAAGTTAGATTGGCATATGTGACAACAAAGGAACAAATTGCAGAAATATTTACTAAGACTCTTCTAAAGCATATGTTTTAGCACCTTAGGGATAGGTTGGGGGTCATTGTTCCTCTGAACTAGGTGCACATGAAGGTAAATCAGTCCAGTGAATTCACAGATTATTTATTTATTTGGATTGATAAATGGGTCTACTCTGCAGGGGGAGTAGAAAAGGTTTTCATTGTTGCAGTATGAGTGTACTCCTAAGGGGGAGTAATTAGAGTTGATCTTTTCCATTGATGTCAAAGGGGGAAAAAAATCATGTGAAAAAAATTTGTAGTAGAAGAGAAGGTGTTCTCTCGAGATATTGTGTAAAAAGTTGTCTTTGATGGTTTTTCACATCATGTGTTACCATCAATGACAAAGGGGGATTTTTTGTAAGTATGAGCTAGTTTGGTGGTGTTTTCATTAATGTTGTCATTGATTTCAACACAGTTCAATATGTTACATATTGTACATGTATAGCTAAGATGTTGCTAAGATGTTGTGAGTACATGGAGCTATCTTTATGATGTTGCAAATGTGTTTTATTGATGAGTTTCCAAGTGCTTTTGAGAAAATTAATAAAGAAGAGAAGTTAGAGTGATGAGCGTGTTCAGAATGTGCTCTATGTTTCTCCTGTGTTGATCTTATGCTTATGTAGATTTGAAGATTTGATAATGGTGATCTTGTGGTGATATATCCCGAGTTTTAGCTTCTAATGTGATGGTACATGAAAGTTACGTTCACTAGTGTGTGAATTGTTCTAGTATAGTTGATCTTCTATGGAATGGGAGAAATATCTCTACTCCGTAGTCCTTCGTTGTTTTCTTTTAGATCTTGTGGATCTAGGATATTTCTTGAGATGGTGTTCATTAAGTTTTGGAAAAGAAGGTTGAAGTTTGGTGATCCAAAAGTCATGTTTTAGTGTTTCAGTATGTGTTTTCATAGTCTGAATGGATTGGTGAAAGGTGTTCAATGTTTTAAGTGTATTACATTTCATGCAGATGTATCTGAAGAAATTGGAGATGTATTATCATGCATAATGAGGTGTGTTGTGGTGTTTGCATGTCATCTTCTTTTTGGGAAGCATGTACATCAACGTTCATCTATGTTTTCATTAGGATTGGTCAACTTGGTATTTACACTTCATTCGAAGAATAGAATTTAATTAAGGAAGCATGTAGTTGATTTAAGATATTATTTTTTGATCTTCAAAAAAAAAATTATTGGTCCACCCTCATTCCTTTCCACCGCGAGAATGTTGAGTTGCCAGCCTAATTTGAATTTATGAAATAAGATATTTGTGGCTGACCTTGGAGAAAGTTTCTAAGGTTGAGGATGGTATAAAAGAAAGTCAAATTGTGAAGAGTTGTATGACAGTGTGATGAAAAATGATGAAAGTGAGCCACAAATCATAAGACAAAAAGTGTGTGTGAGTTGAGACAATAGTTCTTCATTGTGTTGGATTCCTGAAGGCAGTGAGCTAAAGGTTTCTACAATCCTTTATTCAAATTTGTGGATGTGTGTTAATTTTTGTGGTGGATCTATTGTTCTCTTTTGTATTTGTAGGCAGTGAGCCTCCCTATTGGACAGTGAGTCCTTTCTATAGGCAGTGAGCCTTTGTACTTAGATAGTGAGTCCTCTTCTAGGCAGTGAGCACTTGGAAGTGAGCCTCTATATTCAATTTTTTAATTTCTTTATATTGTGAGTTAACCCTCACCATTGTTTTTCCCTTATTGGGTTTTCCACATAAACATATGGTGTTCATTGTGTTAATTTAATTTATGTTATTTGTGTTTCATTCTCTTAATAATAAAATAGTGTGGTTGTGGAATTGATAAGTATTAAAGTTTTTAAGTTTGAATTTTGTGACAAATGACTCACCCCACCCCTCTTAGTTGTCTTCCACCTATTTAACAATACATACATACATAAATGCATAAAGGTATACATACATACATAGATACATACAAACCCTATACATTTAACAAACTTGAACATAAACAATTTAAAGTGAGACATAACGCGCTAGTGTTATGTCAATTTTGAGAAACATCAAACAAAATTTTGCAAAAGGGAGCAAAATACAAAACAAGACAAAATGTGAGTGCATTATAACACACTCACATTATTTCAAAACTATGAAATAATGCGAGCATATTATAACACGCTCACGTTATGTCAAAACTATAACATAACGTGAGTGTGTTATAACATGCTCATGTTATGTCAAAACTATGACATAACTTGAGTGCATTATAATGCGCTCATGTTATATCTTGATTTAGGAATCCCCAAGCCTTAGGCTTGTATTTTCTTTGGATTTCCAACCCAAAATATTGGACTTTCCATCCTAATGTCCAAAGATGTGTTTTTGCATATTCTACAAAATTTTACATAATCTAGTTCATGTTAACTATTAGGTTTTCACATGTTCCAAGGTCGAGTAAATCAGCACTTGGGTAATGTTAGTCTCTCTTTTAGCTATTAAATGATGTAATTTTTTTCAC
Source organism: Sequoia sempervirens (assembly GCA_007258455.2). NCBI lineage: Eukaryota > Viridiplantae > Streptophyta > Pinopsida > Cupressales > Cupressaceae > Sequoia > Sequoia sempervirens. The sequence continues at coordinate 13,362 of VDFB02042382.1, forward strand.
ATTTTGACGATGTTAAGGCTTTCAGATCTTTAACTCTTTTTGTGTGTGTTCATTTTTTTTCAAAAACCAATGTTTGGTATTTTTTACTTTATTTTTTAACCATTCATTAAAATTTCAAATAAATAACATTTTTATAAACTAGACTCTGTTCTACACATATTAAAAATAAATTATTTTCGATTAGTTTTCAAAAATTATAGGGGTAGCATGACAAAAATTATATTTTCAAGATGTTTCCACTTTGAAAATTAGTAAAAATTCAAATATTGATTAAAAATTTATTAGAAAAATCAAGCATAAACTACATGTTGTTAGCTAATTTCTCACAAAAGTGATTTTAAAATACCAAAAAAAAAAACCCTTTTGAGGGAGCCAAAAAGATGCCATGTTATGTTTTTTAAACAAAAACAACACCAATTTATGTGGCTTTCTTTCTTGAACCCCTTAATCTTTGGCATATTAAAAAAATAGTAGTTTAGAAAGTAGACTCAGAGCACTATGAACATTTTTTTGGTTGCATCATAAAATTTTGAGTGTAACTATCATTAATTTCTCATCCAAGGTCATTATTTCCTTATTTCAAAAAAAAGTGGCCACTTAAGACCCCTTTTTGGCCCCCCATCTTTTTGCACTTACCCTAGGTTCCTTGTGATCTATTTTGATCTTGAAATTTATTAGGGATTTTGAGTATGATTTCCTATGTTTACGGATCTTATGGGGTCCTTTACTTATTGACCATGTCAAAATCAGTAAAAAAACGGCCTTTAACATACCAATGGTATGCACACAAGAATGAGTATAAAAACATAAGATGAAGTTGCAAAGGAGGTAATTTATTATCTTACAACAAACATATTTATGATCATTTTTTGGTACCATATGGTGCATTATTACAATACTAAGATAAATTCCTTTTATCATGCTATGTGTAGATTTAGAACTAGTTTGTATTAAAATGACTCGAACTTTTGGCATCTCATTTTCATTTAGATGGGTTGTCCTTTTCCATGTAGTCAATCCACTCCTTTCCATATGCCTATCTAGCTTTAGCACTTTTTATATTTTTTTCACATCTAGGTAGAGCACTCTCATTTAGCCATCCATACAGTTAGATTTCCACTCTACATAGTTAGTTCCTTGTGTCACTTTCTATAATAGGTGGAGTCTCTTACCTTGCTCTCTTTATTTTACTTCTTTTTCTTTGGAGATAACTCCTATTCAAGTAGATTTAAATTCATAATTATCTCAAATTTTTTGGTGGATGCTACTCAATGTATGTTTCTTTATACTTTGTGGATTTCAATGGAGTGTCAAAGATGAGAAAACTTAAAAGTGCTTCATTACTGTACATGGATAGATATCCTCTGGGTGTTTGAAAAATATTTTGAAACAATAATAATTTTTGTAAATATTGTTAGTAATTTCAAGCACTCAAAACTTAGAGATGAGAGCAAGTGAGTTACAATAGTCTACGAAGTGTTCAATTGTTCTTGTGGAGTATAAAGCCACATTCACTTTCAAATATTGTTTTTGCATCTATAGAGATCAATTAAATAGAAGTGGATCTAAATCAAAACTATAGAAAACAAAAATTTTGAATTAAAAATCCTTGTTTGAATCATCCAAAAATACAAAAACATTGACAAATTATTTTTGACATCTATAACAACACATTTTCATCACTCAAATTCAATAAAATATTATTTTTTATTTAATTTATATATTTATTATAATTGTAATATCAATCAACCCTAACTCTATTAATTAGATTAATTGTTACTTCAAATTTTATATTAGATTAATTGTTACTTCAAATTTTATAATTATTAATTAACTTGAATAAAATTAATTAAAATATAAATAAACCCTTACAATACTATATAATAATAACATTATATTTTAAACATAAGTTATTGCAATTGTTCATACTATCTATATTGTACAACCTACACTCTATTCTTTACACCAATTAAATTTATTGTAATGATCTAAATTCACTATAATTATTTATATCAATCTTCGATGTACATCTTTATTCTAATGACCCCACTCTCCACTCTACTTTTTAGACAACTCTACTTCACTGTCCCATTATGCACTCCATTATTGATGCCACTGCATCTGACTGTTATCTTCCAGTGTCCTATTATGGTCTCACTGTCCCGTTATGCTTCTTTCTTACTGCCCAGTGGCTCCCCTTGTCACATCATTCCGACTTTCTTCTCTGAGTCTGACTTCTTTCAGCACCGACTTCCTCCTTTTTTCCACATTCGTTCCTTGTACAAAAGAGTAAAGCCGTCTTCCACTTGCTTTCCTCTACGATTCCGCGTTTCTTCCACCCTCTTTACTGAAAATAACGTCTTCCACTTCCTTTCCTGGACTATTCTGCGTTTATTCCACATGATCCCGCTGTAAATCATTATTCTAATGACCCCACTCTCGACTTTACTTTTTAGACAACTCTACTTTATGCAGTGTCCCATTATGCACTCCATTATTGATGCCACTGTATCTTCCAGTGTCCCATTATGGTCTCACTGTCCCATTCTCACTGCCCAGTGGCTCCACTTGTCATATCATTCCGACTTTCTTCTCAAGTGTGACTTCTTTCGGCACCGACTTCCTTCCCTTTTCCACATTCCGTCCTTGTACAAAAGCGTACAGCCGTCTTCCACCACTTGCTTTCCTCTACGATTCCGCGTTTCTTCCACTCTCTTTACTGAAAATTCCGTCTTCCACTTCCTTTCCTGGAAGAAACGCTGTATTCCACACGCTTTCCTGTATGAAATGGGTCCACCTATCACCGGATTCCACGTTTCTTGCAGAAGTTTCAGACACAATAAAAATATACATCATATTAAAAAACTCAGCTAAAACAAAAGATGGATAAAATGGTATATAACATTTCCACATTGGGAAAATTCACCGATGTCAGAACACAAGAATCCTTGTTGGTCAAACTCATCAATTGCATAACACAAAAATCCTCAATGGGAAACTCACCAATGGCATAATACAAAAATTCTTATTGGGAAACTCACCAATGGGATAACCAACAACATGTGCACATGGAAGGAATGACCATATTTTAGGTGCTACTCAAACTACACTAGGATTGGATATTAGAGACTAGGAGAGGGAATGTCCTCATAGACACTTATGTGGGCCTTAGTGAAGAGCGGAGTATTCTCTCATATAGACAAGGGTGCTTTATATTACAATTCTTACACTCTATGAGCAACTTGTCTTCCACGATCATTCTTATCTTATACAAGCAGTCAAGGCATGAGAGGGATATCCATTATCATGGTTAATTACTTACCCATGTTTCATTACTTTTCACTTGTTAACCAAAAATCCCACATCGTGATTTCCTATGTGTCACTTTAGTTTAGGTTTATGTTGGGGGCCACTCCCATAACCCTCTCTAATACCTATATCCTAAGATCATCCCACCCTCCAAGGAATGTGGCATGAAAAACAATGCACAAAATTCAATTTCATCAAAATTTTCTAACAAATTTCCACAAACACTATTTCAATAATATATGAAAGACACTTTCATTAAAACATTAAAATTCATCATATTTCATTTAAAACATACAAATTTTCTCATTTTCCAATACACTAAAAACTAGGAAATTTTCCCAAAACCCATTAAAATTTCATCAAAATTTATTTTTTCCAATTTCAAATTTTGAAAGTACCCTTTTGTTCCATATCAAAAATAAATAGGGAGACATCTTTCCTCGCATTAAAATTCATTATAAAACATATTAAACATTTGAATTTTCTCACTTTACTTTGCATTGGAAAACCATAATTTCCCCTATATCTCCATTGATGAAAAGCTTCAAATTTTAAAATTTCAATTTTAATTTTATAGAAATACCTTTTAGCTCTAAATATTACCAACAACACACTTTTCACATAAAATTCACATTTCTTAAATTTTGGAAACAAAATCCATGACCATGGGTCAAAAAGGGCATTTTTCAACATTTTCAAAATTAACTAAATCCTACTCTAATTGAAAATTTTAAATTCTATTGAGGAATTCCTCTAATCCCCTAATGGTGAGCATGGCATCCAAATTCAAAAACATAAATAAAGGGGGGATAAATAAGAAGATTGCCTCCATTTTGAAGACACAACAAATATGGAAGAACTTGCAATTTTCCAAAAGAGAGAGGGAGAGATCACGCCCAAGCATTCACGCTCCATTTCATATCTCAATGTTTTGAACCTTATCCAATTCTATTCTCATTTGCATTTGCAATTCCAATTTCATTTCTTTCTTGGAAGAATGGAGGAGGGTTTGAGAGCCCAATTTCGCCCCCCAAAAAAGAATCAATAAAATCCTATTTCTTTTTTCTTTTTAACCCATTTATTTTCCAATTATTTTTCTAATTTCCTTTATTTTAAATTCCAAAAATTCCATTAAACAAATAAAACAATTGACCTTTATTCATTTACAATTATTTAACAATACGATTAAATTGAATATAAATACATATTCTCACCCCAAGAGATTTTGAATTTAATTAACTTATTATATTTTCCCATTTTTTTATGGAAATAATCCTTAGACATAAAAACACTCATATAACTCATCAAACATTATTTTCCTATCAAAAAACTAATTTAAACTATCATTTAAATATTTACCTTAATATAATTTCATAATTAAAATACAATTAATCAAGAAAATATCCAATTCATTAAAATATTTTTACGAAAAAGCATGAAATTAGTAAATCATTTAAAAAAAGTGGTCAATATTAGTAATAATTCTTTGAAGGCTACTTCGATGGGTCTTTCTACTCTGAATGAGAAAGCCCTGAAGTGGATGGGTAAACCTCTTGACATGGGTGATATGGAGAATATGATTGAAGAGGTTTGTGGCTCTTCTCTGGTGGAGAAAGCGGAGGCTTCTACCTCTTAACATGCTTTTATGCTAGCAACTCTGTGTTCTAGCATTTTATTAACAATACCTTCCAAAGAGGAAATCCTTTCCTCATGAGTAGCACCCAAATGACTAGCATCCATCAGAAGGTTATCAAGCTTAACATGCATTATTTCACTTTTCCTTTTATTTCACACTCCTTTTGGTTGCTTCTAAGAATAGCAACACAAACATCCTGCCAATTTTTCATCTAAAGATTGAGCTCCTTAACCTTAGTAAGTAACCACTTAACCAAAGAAAGTAGGTTTCTAGTCCCATCTTCATCCATCCTGCAAAACATATTCATATCAATTTCATCCCAGTTAATCAAAGGCTACTCATACTGCTCCAAATCATCAAGGGCATCAACACAATCCCTATTGTGGTCATCCTCTTCTTCAGCTAGGGAATCCTCAACCTCCACAACGTTCACCTTGATCCTCTCTTTATCTGGCAAGTCAACCAAATCAACTAACACTTCCAGACACTCCTTTACTTCCCTCTCAGCTGAAGAAACAACCTGAGAACAATTAACCACTTCAATCCCCTGCATTTCAACAATACTATTATCAACCGGCTTCTTCTCCATTGTAGATTCCAGAATCTTAATCCCTAACACAAGGGATCTCTCCAAACAACTAGTCTCACCAAGAATAGGGTTCACGACAAAGGCATTCTAACCATGTGACACAACATTCAAAGGAGCCACTTCACCCTCAAGAGGACATCCCTTCAAAACCTCATTACCCAAAGACAACACAAGATTCACATTCAGACCTAAGGCTTTCTCTTCATCACCGATCGCAAGCTTCCTTTTGGCTGAAGCTTTCATTTTCTTTGAGCCTTTTGTTTTCCCCTTCAAAGAATTTCTAATAGATTTATCCAAAACCTCTCGTAACTCCACATCAGTCTCATAACCCTTAGCCCACTCTTCCAAATCCTCTTCCCCTTCCTCAGAGCCTTCTTCATCAATAGAAATATCCTCAAATTTTGACTCTTCCTCCACATAACTACCAACCCATTCACTAGTAGAATCCCTAGTATCACAACCATAATTTTTAACCCCCTTTTTACTAGGAGTTTTAGGGGTGACCGAAATCAATTTCAACTTGATATGAGCAAATAACAAACTCATAAGTCATCCTTTTTTTGACAAGATCATTTTTTAATTATGTCATGATGTACTCTTCATTGGACATTAGAGTGTTGGCATGATATAGGTACACGATATGCTCATTACGACATATGATCTACTTTTGAGGATATGTGAGATCATTATGCCATGATGTGTTCCTAATTATTGAGGTTGGGATTTGAATTTTATCTTGGTTGGTTCTCTTTTTATTAAGTTAATTGGTCATTTTATTGAGAGCTTCATGAAGGTGCTATGTTTCATTTGGAGTTTGGCATGGATTGATTAGTTAGAGGTGCTCATGGATACTTGGAGACATAGATGAGGCTAGGAGATCTCTTATGATTGGAGACATTAGTTGAGATAATTACTCATTGATAAGCTTTTAGCTAGAAGTTCAAGGATCCGATAACTTGGTTGAGTGTGAGTTCAACATAGATCTATAAAGGAGATTGTTCTTAGATAAGTCATGATGAACTAGATATCTTAGAGGAGCATTCTCATTTTTAGATGTATTACATGTTTTGTGAATTTTCTTCTCATGCATGTAGATATTAAGCTTTGGTTTACTAGTTCTAGAGGGTTCATTTGAGCGATGTTAACATGTTTATCTCCTTATGAATTGTGAGATTATTCATTAACGTTGAGTTTAGGAGATGTTATGGGGAATATTCCCTTGGTTTTGGAATTGATTTGTTTGATCTTCCTTTGGTTTTTTATGCATACATCTTGGTCATGGTTAGATGTGTTATTATATTTGGTGTTTTATGGAGCAGATCATACTTAACACAACTTAGCATTTAGAGGTGTGTGTAGAATGACATGCTACAAGTTTTTATTTTCGTGATTTTATCTTTGGTCTTGTTCTTATTCTTGGATATTTGTATTCACATGATATTGGTTTTGAGGTCTTGTGTGGAGCTATGGTTATCACTATGTTGTGGTCATGTTTTGTTCATTATTCTTTGACCTGACAACATGGAGGTTCCTTTAACTCTTTCCTTTATTGAGTTTGAAGAACTTGGGAGTGCTATGGAGACTTATATTGAGAATTGTATTGCAACATATTGGTTTGTAGGATTTATATATCATTGTGGATGTTCCTTTGTACTACATGATATTGGTTACAATCTATATGTGATGATATTGGTGGATTTTTGGATTCCCTAATAATTTTTAGATTTGATATTATCTATTTAGTGGGAGTTCCTAGTTGTGTATGTTTTTGATAATCTCTTGTTGGGAATTGTAAGGTTTGAAGCATTGCATAAGATGTGTCGTTGTACATGTTCTTTCACAGGAAGTTCGTATAGAGGGCTTGATGTTTCAAAGGTTTTCATGGAGAGCTTTGAAGATGTATTGTAATATTTATTTTTGAATAATACATGAGTGATGGATACTTTTGGAGGGTAGGTTTTCCCTCTTAAGGGTTTTTCTAGGGTATATCTCATGTCATCTTTGATGATATGTTGTCTATTCTTTTACATGTGGATTTTGAATACTTATTTGCATAGATTTCTCTATTTTAGTTATGTGTAAATTATCTTGAGTGTATTCATATTTCATTTCAATAATCACTAGAAATGCATAGAAATTTTTAAGAAAAACTTCATCTAGAATCATCATTCCATCTACTATTAATTATGCTATTATCTAGTTCATGCCATTAGAGTTGATTCTACTAAACTATTATCATTTTTTGAACTTATAATCAAATAATTTGGTAATGTGACCCATAAATCCCTAGTTTTATTATTTTAATTGTCAAATTGGGATCAATCACACTTGATAATATGTTTCATGTGATGCTTAGTGATTTAATGTATAGTATCCTTCTAGGTTGTTGAATTTGGATCTTCACATGCCATAGGTGTTGTACCTTCTACACTTCAATAGAACTTGAAGTGATAGATTGAAAAAATAGAAACATGTTTATAGAGGTCAAATAAGATGAAAGAAGGATCATAAGAAATATTTAAACAAGAGGAAAATGAAGCAGGAGTTTTAGATTTGAAGTTTGGCCCTACAAAAAGGATTTTAGACAATGGGAAAAGGAAACTAGGGTCCTATAAATTTTAATAATGGGAAGAGAGAAAAAAAGAAATAAGAGATTAAATCAAGAAAAGGAGAAATACAAGAGATTCATTTTATGATAATACCCCTAATATTTTGTGATTTAGATCTTTGATATTTAGCTCCTTCACTTTTCAATTACATTCTTGTGAACACTTTTGTGATATTCTTGCATTCACAAGGAATCTCATGCATTTTAGAGGAAAGACTAACAAAAATTATGTTAATTAAAACTAATTTTTAAGGGAAATGACCATTAGAAACTAAATCAAATTAGGGCACAAAAGAGAGGGAGAAGTATCATTTTACAATATTTCATATGGTCCTAACACTAGGGGGTGTTACATGTTGATGGCTAGTGTGCCCAAGGGTGTTAGGGTCCTTGTGATATGTTTTGATCTTGAAATTTATTAGGGATTTTGAGCATGATTTCCTATGTTTAGGGGTCTTATGGGGTCCTTTGTTGATTGACCATTTCAAAATCAGTAAAAAATGGCCTTTAACATACAAATGGTATGCACACTAGAATGAGTGAAAAATCATAAGATGAAGTTACAAAGGAGGTAATTTTTTTATCTAACAAAAACCATGATATTTATGATCACTTCTTAGTACCGTATAGAGCATTATTACAATACTAAGATAAATTCCTTTTATCATGCTATGTATAAATTTAGAACTAGTTTGTATTAAAATGACTTGACCTTTTGGAATCTCATTTTAATTTAGACAGAGTGCTTTTCCATGTAGTAAATCCAGTCCTTTCCATATGTCTATCTAGTTTTAGCAAATTTGATATTTTCCCACATCTAGGCAGAGACTCTCATTTAGCCATCCATATAGTTAGATTTCCACTCTACATAGTTAGTTCCTTGTGTCACTTTCTATAATAGTTGGAATCTCTAATCGTGCTCTCTTTACTTTACTTCTTTTTGTTTGGAGATAACTCCTACTCAAGTAGGTTTTATTTCATAATTATCTCAAATTTTGTAGTGGATGCTACTCATTGTATGTTTTTTTATACTTTGCGGGTTTCAATGGAGTGTCAAAAAAAAGAAAACTTAAAAGTGCTTCATTACTTTACATGGATAGTTATCCTTTGGGTGTATGAAAAATATTTTGAAAAAAAAAAAAATTTGTAAATATTGTTAGTGAACCATAGATTTTAATAGTTAGGGATGTTTGGTCTCTTTTGCTCAATTAGGGTCTTTCACCTAAAGGAAAGAGATAGATCCCACACCTAAAATCTATGTGGTTCACTCATACTAATGTATGTATGATGGAATTATGACTAAATGAAATGATCTAGATGCAACTAATTGATAGAATTGATTGATTATGAATGTAAAACTAATGAATGTGAAGTGTTTGAAAATAGATTATGTATGCAAAAACACCTAGAAATGGATAGTAAACTACAACAAAAATGGATAAAACTGAAAGTGTGCACCTAAGATATTGATGAAGACTAGGAATGACTTCTAGAATGTTGTTGATCCTTATTTTTAGGCCTGGTGGGACTCATTCGCCATTCTAGGTGAATCAGTCCCAGTTCTATGAAAATGTTATGAAGCCTATTTCTAACAAAAGGGTATCCAAAAATGCAGAAAACCAAAATCAGGCCTGGTAGTAGGACTCATTTTCCACCCATGCAAAATGAGTCCACTTTTTAAGTTTTGAAGATTCAAACGTGGAAACATGAGCCTTCGTTCTGCACTTTCTCCTTCTCTAGGTGCTTAGTTTTGAAACAATCAAATTTTGGCCTAAAAGTGACTTTTTGTTGATATTTTTCCTTATCTAATGAAGATATGACTTGAACAAATTTTTAATGCAATATTCAATGATTTTGAAGCCCTGAAGATGTCTAAATCTGCAAAACACACAAGACAAGAGAGAGAAATGTTGAATGTTAGGGCATGGGGCTTTTCCTTGGTCAAGCCCCTTGGTAGGTAATTAAACCAAATGAAGAGATAATATGAAGAATGAACATGAAATGAATGGATTAATACCTTTCCATGATGATTGACCTTGATTTTGTTCAAAAAAAGATGAAGATTCGACCCTTGAATGTCTTTGGAAGCTATCTTGGTGACTTAAACCCTAACTTACTTGACTTGAAGGAGAAGATAGATGATGAATTGATGATAACAGATGTGTGAATGAGTTAAGAGATGAATGGGGGTTGAAACGGATGGAAAAACACTTATTTATACACACTTATGCTCTAATTACCAAAAAATATAACATTACAGGCCAACATAAGGTCTTTTTGAATAAAAACCTAATAGAAATTTTGAATTATTTTGAATTTAGATCCAAGAGGCATTCATTCACCACCCATGGTGAATGGTTCCCACTCTAGGCTTGTAAGTGTGTGTCAAGAATTAAGTTGCATTTAATGTCGTTTGTTGGGTTTACATTAAAAAATACACTTAATTAAGTCTTACGAGTGCATAAAGGGGTCAAATAAAGCATAAGAAAGGTGTAAATAATGATGACAAACCTAGGAAAGCATATAATATTGTTACAAGACTTTACAACACTTTGAAATAGGACTTGATAAAAGGTGATTTTTAGATGAATTATAATGAGAAGAGTCTAGAAAAGAGTAGAAATGTGTTACAACACTTCACAACACCTTCACAAGACATCGTTAAATGCATTTGAAAGGGTACAAGACCTAGTGTGGATGTAAAAAACACCTCACAACACCTAATCAAGGCCTCATTAAGTCCAATTTATCATCAATTATTCCCCAAATCAAGGAAGTTTCATTTTTTCTATTGTACATTTGGCCCCCACTTTAGTGAGAGGATGAACTTGCTTTGAACTCACACTAAAGTAGACATTCAAGAGAGGTCCAATCCTACCAATGTGGATGACAAAGGATAACAAAGATCAAAGGAGGTTGCACAAGCCCCCAGGATTTAAGATCCCTAGTCAAGCTGACATGAGTGCAAAAGGACACACACAAGGTGAATGGCATGCACTAGTGAAACAAGATACGCTATCATGCAATGGCAAGGACTAGAAAGAAAAGAAGATAAAAATGAAAAGGTGGATCAAGCTTCGATTGTTTGTCCAACTAGTTGTGGATTAGATCTAGGCTATTTGTCCTAAAATAAAATGTGTACTCACTTTGGGGCGATGAAACTCTTGGCTATCTGCTAGGTGAGAAAGACCAAAAGGTGAGAAACATACACTCATGGTTTATATGTACTCACAAACAAATAGGTGGCTATGGGGAAATTTGTGCCTCAGAATGGGTTCCTGCTCAACCATACCAAAGTTATACCTTCTGAGAACTTTAATAAGGTGCCATAAAGGAAAATGATTTTAGAGTTCTATGAAGTAAGCAAAACTTCGTATGCTTGACACTCATAGAATTGTTAAAGCAAGGTAGTGTAAGGAATGTTCAAAGGGAATTTTCTTAGTACATGAAAGGTCTCATCTTAGGGAACATTGTGCATAATATTTCCAAGAGAGGATGTGTCAAAATAAGTATCAGCTCTTAGAGGGAATCAAGCCTAATGACTTCACCAAGGAGAGGAGGCATTGCAAGAAGAAAGAAATTGCACAATGGAATGTGAGTGGTGATGTATTACCCCAATTTAAAGTGGTTGCAAACACCATTACTGTGCACAATTGCTTTAAAGTAGAAGAAGGAGAACATGAGAGCTTACTCAAAAATCCCTATGCCAAGTCATATGTTTTCGATAAGCTACATCATGAAAAGGGTAGTATGTCACATGTGAGCCAACTTAAGGCACATCGTTCATGTCCCAAGCTTGCTCTTATATATTCATGAAAGGTTAGCAACTAGCCAAAGGAGGCAACTACAAGTGACATATGAGGACAAGGCTACCGAACCCCTTGCCCCCACTTAGTGCAGGATAAGGGTGAGCCAAAATGATGGATGAAATGCATACTACAGTGAAAATTGGTATCAATTAGAGGTGGTATCAATTAGAGGAATTAGGTTTTCCCATATAAGGAAAAATACCAAACTCCTGAAAATGTTGGATTTTATGACTCAAAGCCTTACATTCATTAATGGAATGGCCATGAACTCTATGATAGGAATAGAATGAAGTTTTGTAATAAAATTTCTTTTGATTTCTTGGAGGGAGAGAGATCAAGTGTTCTTGGAGGAGTCTCAACAAGATACCCTCTTGATCAAGAGGAGAAGTAGTTTTTGTTGTTGGTGGTAAAGAGATGTCTTGCTTAGTACAGGATGTCATATCTACGCAAGGTTCTTTAGATTGCAAGATTTTTTTCTCACTCTTACAGGAGGAGGGAAAGTCTATCAAATGCAAATCATTGGTGTCTTGCGAGATGACATTGACATTAAGTGGAGGTGTATTTATTTGTTGGATGATTTGTAAAGGAGAATGTTGATGACGATTTTACTCACAACAAATAGGGTGAATAAATTCTTCACAGACAAGACTGCAAAGAGCATATCCTTCTTGAAAGATATGGAACAAAGACAACCTAAAGGGGAATTATGCTTTAATAGGAAAATATTGGATTTAGTTCAATCCTAAGTGTCTGATAACCAAGTCATGATTGCATTAGGGTCACTCTTGGGTACTGATGTGATATTGTTGTTAATCTCAAAGGGACTACTATTTTGAATTAATATTTAGGCATTGGATTTTCAATTGAATCATAAATTCAAGCATCATGAAATCTAAAGATTTACTATAATATTTCATGAACATTACAAACTCTTTGCTATCACTTAGTAGATTTAGCATTAAGCATTCAACAATTTTATGGAAAACAAAAAATTTTCAATAAAATTTCATCCATTCATTCAAATTTTGGAACATTTTCAATAATTTAAACATCTACTCTAAAATAAAGCATAAAAATATTGAAAATTAAAAGTTTCTCCTAGTTATTCTCCATGGATGCCCCAAAGAATCAATTAAAATAGAGCGAACCACTTTATGCTTCACCAGATTACTTCACAACTACATATAAAACGGTGCAAGCTTTTAAAGGGAGGGGTTTTATTTCTAGACATCGAGTAGGTTCTATATGTGCCCTTAAACAACGCAACATACAGTCTTGTTTAGTTGAACTAACAAAACTAGCTACAAAAGATACTGAGATAGGTAGCTATATAATAAGCTCTAATATTAATCAATGTCTACGTGCATACAAGGTTTTACATTGAAATGGTTCATAAAATAGGAAAATAGAAAAAAACTCAAAATTTTATGCTCCTCCAACATCCATAAATTCTGAACTTAAAATAAAAAAGGGGATCCTCTGGCCTTTTATAGAACACAAGGCTCAGATAGGATAAGAAAAACACATGAGAGGAAATCCAAGGGACTAATATGATCAAGGCACGTGGAATGTAGTGACCAATAGGAGAATTGGAATTGAAGTCAATGGAACACAACTCCATTTACACATTGAAGATCTTCATGTGTTAATCCTTAATCATCGCCAAGATGATACTTCAAATCAAGATAGTGTGTAGGGACTTCCCATACATTCAAAATGAACAAGTGAAATTTTCACCCCCACACATCGCTTGGCTCTAGTTCTACCACTCTCGAGAATGGGCTTCCTTAGAGGTTGGCGCTTTTCATCCACCACATGTGAAATACTGAGATCTCCACCATTCTTGTGGATTCAATCTCATCTACCAATAGTATCCCAGAATAAATGAACCAAAATGAAAATAATTCTATCCATGATTCAAATTTTCCTTACCATCCATACCCAAACTTTGTATAACAATCCATATATCCTGCAATGAAAAATTCCACACATTAAGTCCCCTTAAAAGAAAGAAAACATTCATAACATCTCATGTAAATAAAACCATTATTCAAATGTTAATACAAAATATCATAATTAACACACTTTCTAGCATATCATAAATCCTCACATATATACCAGACTATCAAAATCATTGGATAAACTTAAGATTTTAGCATTTTTATAACCCAGTACATGGTACCTCATATTCAAATTTACCCACTAACTTTCCTAGACCTCGGTTATACTGTGACTCCATTATACGAGACTCCATCATACTGGACTGAAGCCTTCCATTCAAACTCGCATTACCTTTCACCTTTTTGCATGTTTCTAGTACCCAGTATCTGATGCCCGAAACACTTACCTTACAAAGTACTTTTATTATCAAATATTTCTCTTTGCTCTTCACTCCCGGTGATCTTTCAATTTGCTAGATCCTACCATAAAAGTCATTTTTTTTACTTGAGTCCCCAAGTCTTTTTCAGTCTTGGGGCATGTTGTGAGACCACACAATAGAGAACAATCAAGACCACTAGTGTCTATTAGTTCATGATGCTTTATAGTTAAGGTTGGCTTAGAAGAATGTTGTGTGAGAGTGTTGATGTTGAGGGAAGGCTTGATTACTTCTATCAAAGGACAATAACCAAGACCATGAGTTGTTCCTTGCATGCTAGGATTGATGGGGACACATATACCTTGCTCTCTAGCACCACATCCTTTTCCACTATAGCCAATTTGTTTCATAAGTTCATAAGCTTTTTCATTTCCTTTGAATCAGGTGGTTGTTCGTTGTTGTGTTCATCAAAGGTTGTGTATTTTGCTTCATTGTCTAAAGTGGTTAAGGTAGATGCTTTTGAAAGGTCATCTGAATTTTGTGTTGTCATTATCATTATTTCTTTTCCCTTATTTGAATCTTTGTGGATGATTTTGTACTCTCCCATGAAGTCATGTTCGAAATCCAAGGAACCCCAATCATCTTCTAATAGCATCATGACTTGTTCAATATGTTGTTTTTTGTCTTTTTATTGTGTGGGTTCCACGTGTGGTTGGTGTTAATGTTTTCAAGGGGTTCTCTTTGTTTTTCTCAAGTTGCAAGACACTATAAGGCTCATGATCAACATCAATTATGCACACTTTGTTGTTGTAGATGTATTTCATTTTTTGATGAAGAGTGGAAGGCACACCATTCATTGCATGAATCCATGACCTGCCTAAAAGAAGGTTATATGAAAGATCATGAGGCATAACCTAGATTAGTGTGTTCAATGTGACCATTCCAACTGTAATAGGTAAAGTGATCACCCCAAGTGGTGTCTTTTAGACATTGTCAAATCCCTTAATAGATAAAGATTTTGGTTGAATTTTTGACTTATCCACATGAAGCCTATCCAAAAGGTTTACACTACACACATTAAGGGCTAAGCCATTATCAATAAGGGTTCACTTTATCCCTATCTGATTGTATTGAACAATGATCATGAAAGCTTCATTTTGTTTTTGCACTTCCAAATGGGGGAGTTCACTTTGGTGGAAAACAATGTCAGCATTTATTCCTTGGATCAGGGCTGTTGTGTTAATTGGTTTCGCATTAGAAGGGACAAAAAATTGTTGCAAGGATACTTGGATCATGTTGTGATAGTGAGGGGATGCTTGAATAAGATCCCATAAGGATTATATTAGTAATA
>VDFB02042383.1:0-10583 GCA_007258455.2 Sequoia sempervirens
CGTAGCTCAAAGTGATTTTGCATGTTTGGGTGTGAAAGAGGACCATGCCTAGTGTAAACTTACCTATTTATATGTGTCAGAATAGTCAGTTTGGTCACACGAGTTGCAAAACGAAAGTTTCACCACTTTGCAACTTTCCACTACTTGCATTTGACACTTTTTTCATCAACTGAAAACTAGATACTACGGGAAAACCACTCTGAGATAACAAAAAATGAGAGAGGTTATTGTAGAGGGGCCCATTACAATCCCATAGGATTAGATGAGAAGTTTTTAAGCATCATGGTTGAATGTAATTTGGACCCTTAAGGGATTAATTTGGTTAAATGTAGCTCAGAGTGATTCTGCATGTTTGGGTGTGAAAGAGGAGCATTCCTAGTGTAAACATACCTATTTGGATGTGTTGGAAAGTTAATTTAGTCACATGAATTACATAACGAAAGTTTCACCACTTTGCAACTTTTCACTACTTCCATTTGACACTTTTTCTATCAACTGAAAATTGGACACCATAGGAAAACCACTTTGAGATAAAAAAAAACCGAGAGAGGTTATTGTATAGGGGCCCAACACAATCCCATAGGTTTAGATGGAAATTTCATAAGCACCATGGTATCTGAGTAATACCCTGAAAGGATTGCTACCCTTTTGCATTTTGGGATCTATTGTTTGCTTGAATTGTACAATTCGATACAGAGTGATTGTGCTTTCTTTTCAATGGAATTCAGTGGGAAGTAGACTTAACTCCATTTTAGTTTTGGTTTGTTGTATTTCAAGTGAATTTTTTTATTTTAGAAGCCAATTACTAAGATTCAATTTGTATACCTTGTTTTAAGGGTTTTGAGTGCATTAAAATGTCATATAAATCCTTTCACCTATTGTATGCTTCTATAACTTGATAGAAAGACTTAGTTATGGTTATAAAACATGTGTGAAAATTTTTGTGCACAAGGGAGGTGAATAGATGGTTTTTAGGTGTTTCCCTAGATGTCAAATGGTGCATTTTTTAGTGGAAAATGGTGGTTTATTACTAGGGTTTGAAGAAATCTTTGGGGGCAACAATATCTCTTCAACTTTTAATCTTGTCTAGACCCTTTTGAAAGTTTTTTAGGTTTTGGTTGGTTGTGGGAAGGTTTCAAGTATGGTTTCTCGATAAACCCTTGCCTAACTTGTCAAAGAAGAGGGTTTTGGGGTTTTTTATGTTAGAGGGCTTGTTGATGCAATTCAAGGTGTAGGAACTCTTTTCAACATCAACTAATCTAACCTCAACAAGACACCAAGCTTGAATCATAATCACCCAAATTGAATCATGGTGTAGAAGCACCTACACCTCATCCTCCAATTATGTTCATTTAATGGTAAATGGTGATCAGTAGGTTAGCAATGGATACTTTGAGTCCTTTTTGTCATGGATAAGGTCTAATATGACCATTAGTTATGTTTTAGGTTCAGTTTTTGGGTTTTGGAGTCAAAATGTGGAAAAATGGTGATACGGAAAATTAATAAGTTTGTATGTGGATGTGCAAGAATAGTGTTTTTTCAATGTAATAAGGCTATTTTCAAGCCATTAGTGTGGTCTTAGTAAAGTTATAGGTGAAGTAACACAAACATTACAACTTGAGTCATATTATTTTTATTCATATATAAATGATTGCAACTTGGCCTTCAACGGTCATTAAGGATTCAAAAATTAGTTGTAAATGTATTTTTTCAGTGGTTGAGATGGAGAGGCCTTTAAAAATGCATGAAGACATTATTTGTAATGTTGGTTCACGATTCAAGGTTTTTGACAATAAGAAATTCTGAGTTTCTTTAATTTTTTTGTGTTTCTTCCTTGTTTTGCAGACTTGTATAGGTTGTATAGGTTAATGTATGTTGTGCAATATTTCTTTCCACATAGGGGCCTATGTTTTCATTTATTTCTATTTGGTTTGAAGGTTTAATAAATAATTTGAAGCCTCACTTTAAGCATTTTCTTGTGAAGAACCAGTATACCCTATTTTGGAGGGTTTTATGAACAAATATGAGTTAAAGGACCCTTACACTTTTTGTGGCAACTGTAACTCATGTAAGGGACCCTATGGAGTCTGTTTAGGTTGTAGGATTCATGGTTAGAATGATTAGAAGGAAATAAGAAAGATAAATCTTGTTGTTCCTGAGAAATTGTGAAAGAAAATGCATGTAAAAGAGGGTTTTAGCCTAGGGTTTGATATAACCTATATGGGAGGTACTATTTTATGAAATTTTGAGCATGTGTAGGGATATTGGACTATGTTGAAGGTGGGTTTTAGGTCTAGGAGGTTGTGAAGGTATCATATTCAATAAACCCTCATGAATTATGCCTAAAGAAAGGTTTTCAGGTTTGATATGAAATAGGCCGTACTAGTGGAATATTTTTGTGGTTTTGGAGGTTTCATGGCATACAAATTGCTGCCCCAAGGTTTCAAGATCCTATGATAAGTTTGAAGGAAAGTTTTTTTTGTAAATTAGGCCTAATCAACCTAATTAGGTCGACCTAGAAAGGGATTTTTTTTGGATTTGGTCCAAAGGACTTGTACCTAAACTTGACATATGTGTAATAGCTCTAAAATGGGTGTCTAGAACCATAAATATTTTGTCTAGTGTTTTGGAGAAATTTTGAGTTATTGGGAAAAAATTGAGTTTCTACTACTACTAGGGTTAAAGGGGTGAAAGTGTGAAATCACACTTTTGTTGGTTGTTAGACTTTGAGAGTGATTTAGATTGTCTGAAAAGGTCATCCTAATCTTGTTAGATTCCTCTTAAAGGAAGGTTGTTAAATTGGTTGTGATAGAGCCTCCCAGGTCTACATCAAATAAACTAACAACAATAGGCTTTTAGTATCCAAATCTCATCAAATGGGCTTATCTTATAGAGAATTCCATCCAATTTCCAACCAAAAATCAATCGAGCTTTAACATATACCCTAAGACAAATTCCCAAGAAATCATACAATGTTTCTTTGTACCATCATTAAGATCCAATAGACCACCTTGCATAAAGGATACTAAATTAGCCCTATTTATAAAGAGAGGACCTTTTAAACACTACATATTCACTCAAACTCTTTAAACAACAGTATATTCTGTGTCAAAACTTCCAATTCCATGATTTTTTTCTAGGTCCAAGACCTTTAGACCCGTAATACACCAAACCCTTGATTTCAAGAAAAATACTTGGGGTTTTAATGAAACTCCTATCTCCTAGACCTGCCTAACCCAAAAAAAGCACCAAACACAAATAGTAGACCCTACACATGGTGAATAATACATTACATGGACAGTCCTTCCCACATTTTGTCAAAACACCTCTTGAAACCCTCATTTTCATCATGAAAATACTATGCTACAGCCCTAGAACATCATCCCAAACACCCAACCTTGACTCCACAACATTATAAATAGGTTAGGGATGTATTTTACAAGTTATAGGATCCATTCCACAAGTTACAGTAGGCACAAAAAGTGGAATGGGTCGAATTACATCATGAAACCCTTCAATCCAAGAACACTGTGAAAGTAGGTAGTAGCAGTAAAAACAAGATAACTTTCACTATACAAATAGTTAGAACCTCTAAATAGGTGCAAATGAAATTTAATTCATCAATATACACGATCCAATAGGTTTTAGATTATCTTAGCATCCGTACAGACCATACAACAACAAGAAAAGTGAGAAAAACTAGTAAATTTCAAGGAAATAACTTCTTGATCAAAAAGGTTAAAAATCAACCAAAAGCCTCTCCTTCAAGGAATTGAAGGTTACTACACATGTAAATATCATTACAATTCCATAGGTAGGAGCTATTCGCATGGATATTTTACAATGTCACTCATGTACATTCAAGCTTCTCTTCTAATGTCTACATCATAGGTTCTCATTTAGAGGTTAACTTCAAATGAGTAACTTGAGGTTCCCTCACAAAGATTCACATGCTATTTTATAATGGCTTCAAATTAAAATTGATATTTTTCAAGATCATCAAAATAAGGATTTTGCATTTCTCTTTTGGCTAAAATTCTCTTTGATGGCTCAAAAATCAGCATTTTCTACAAGGAGAGACCAGTAATTTTTTACTAGTTTAGTTACAGATATGCAAAGTAAAAAAATAAAAAGAAACAACTGATCCAAAATGGAAATGAAATGAAAATAGATGGAAGGTACTTACAGATAGGCATAGTAGTTTCTCAACTTAGTCACTCCTAGTCATACATCTTCATTGGGAGTTCCAAGGTACCTATTGCACACAACACCTCTCATGAATATAATATCTTGAAATTCAAGATGCTCTTATAATGTCTACATCATAGGTGGTCATGATAAGGTTTACTTCAAATTAATAACTCAAAATTACCTTGCCAAGCTTCGTAAAATTTTTTGTAATGGCTTATAATCATAATTGATATTTTTCAAGATCATCAAAATAAGGATGTTGCATTGCTTTTCTACCTAAGATTCTCTTGGATGTATCATAAATCTGGATTTTATGCAACAGGACACCAATAATTGTTTACCAAGTTACTTATAGATACGCAAAGTAAAATAATATGATAGCATTGGCATCAAAAAAATTAACGTAGATACAAGTAATAAATTAATAAAAACCATTGTGCATATAGTTGCAAATTAATCCAATGAACCATCCAGGTCTACTCTAGTCTTTATTGTGTCAAGTATTGCCTCATTGTCAGACTCATGGACCTTCCACAAGGTCTTGTTCAAAGATCTACCCCCATATTTGGTCAAATGAACATTGGATCCCACGACAAGGTTTGAGTAATAAAGAATCTTGCAATTCCTGCCAAAGTCCTCAAATAGCCAATGTTTAACACTCTTATGTGGGTACCTTCTTAGCCACATTCTAGTAACAACAACTGAGCCTGTAGGGTATTTGATTTTTTCTCCATCTATAACTAGGGCTTCCAATTTCTTTTTGGCCTCAACACAATTACACAAGTAATAGTTCATTCCCTCTTCATTGTCTTCATCTGCAATAACTACAAAAACATGCTCAGCATTGATATGTGTGGCATATCTCTTGAAATTAGTCAACATTACGAATACAGTACAAAGTAAGATAACAATATGGAATTTCAAAAACTAAGCAAGTAGATATATTACATGGTTGAACTAGATATGATATGTGGTCAAAGTCGACCGATAATTCCATTAGTGTTAGTTCTAATGTCATCGGAGGGTGATACATGTGAAGTGGGATAAGATAAGTTAACCATTTGTCAACCCACTCCCCTAACTCACAATCATTTTAGGCTTGGCTTGCATTGTACATGAAGAACAAAATCATGCCATCTTACATGTATCTATACTCCATGAACCTATTGTGTGATCAATTTTAAGTGTGCAATAAATAATGAATCTAAATTAAAACAAATCAAACACACTGATAAGACATTATATCAAAAATAGAATATTAAAATGATAGAGATGCAAAATCAATATTCTATTATCAATGTTGTCCTATCATCCTCTATCTCTAGTGTTTTCGATGATTCCAACTTGCTCTCAGGTCTTGGGTTAGGCTCAACAAATGGTTTTCCTAGAGAACGAGATTGAATATGAATGCATGCAATGCTAAGAAATGATTATGTTGATGCTAAACATGATTTCTAAAATGAAAGATTACGATAACGCTATGAATACTAAAGCTAATAATGACAATGCTAAGATACTATAATACTAGAATTTAAGTAATCTCTAATTCATTTTTTGTGTGTTGTAACCATTGCTTGGATTCATAGTGTTATTTATAGAGTTTTTGAATGCTCTCAATTGGCTGATTTGATCAATGATTGTGAAAATTCCTAGTAGATCGAATGGTTGAGGATGGATAAGACTGAAGAAAAATAGAAGAAAATAGAAAGCAAGATTTTTTTCTTTTATGTAAAAAGAGATAAGATGAGATGTTAAAGATGAATTGTAAATATCATCTTTTTATGAAATTTTGGAAAGATTTTGAAGATAAATAATGAATTATAAATTCAATTATTTATTTATAGGTGACATGAAAGATTTTTGCTAATATTTGAAAAATAATGAAAGATTTCATAATTAAATAAAATATTGAATTATGATTTGAAAATATTTGGAAGATATTTAATTAATTAGAGATATTTAATTAAATTTGTGGAAATGAAATTAATTAAATAAAATATTTAATTAATTAGAAGAAAGATTTGAAATAGGAGAAAAGAAATTAAATTAAATTAAATCAAAGATTTAATTAAACTTAAATGTGATAATTAATTTAAATAAATAATTATATTTATTTAATTAATTAAGTGGAATTAAGAAAGTGATAATTAAATAAAATGAATTTATTTAATTAAAGTGGAAGAATAAAGTGGATGAACAATATAATCAAATCAAATTAATTTAATCATATGTAGAGGAATTAATTAAATAATAAATATTTAATTAAATTCCAGGATTAATTAGACATGACCAATTTTATGCATATACATTTTGCCCCTCTTTGAAGTGGCGTGTGAAATGCATTGCTTCAAAGAAAATATTCTTACTTTCCAAATTCGTTGTGTTTGATTTTGTCCCTTGATTGAAAAATTTTAACAGATATGCCCCTGATCCGACTTTGATATGTTTCTGATATTGATGATGCCCCTTCAGGAGGTAAATCACTAATGATGAGAAAATGTTGAGGATAAAAGTCAGATGATGAAAGGGACGCAGTGATTTAGCTCCCGAGAAAAGAAAATGCCCCAGTTTTAAATAATGCCACCAAAAACCCACTTTGTTTGACCCTTAAAAGGTAAAAGGGTAAAAAGAAAATTCATTTGCACTTTTTTAATTTTGAAGAATCTTTATCTTTGATGATGACTTAGCATGATGGAGATCCCTACTCATCAACATAGATTCAAGCAGTCCCATCGATATTAGTGATCAACCACATATGGCCCACCGGTGAGTCAATTTGAACCATTGTGCATTCAAATTTTTCAGTTTTAGTCCATTTTGGAATGATTATAGCATAGTTTTAGGTTTGAATGGGTCATTTTAGCACTTTTAGGAAATAGACTAACACATTTGAGGTATTTCTAGCGCATATATGTAATAAAATAGTGCTTTTATATTTTTACAGTTTAGCACATTTGATGAATGAAGTAGCGCATCTAGGAGGCTAGGGTTGAATTGGGTACATTAGTGCATTTAGACAGTAGATTAGCGCTTACAAGGTTTTAGCGTATCCACAGAGTCAAATAGCACTTTTGAGATATGAAGTAGCGCTTTTGGGGAAATAGTGCTTTTAGGAAATGATGTAGTGCATTCAGGGCACAAAACCGTGCATATGGGGTTTTAGTGCATATGGGGGAAACTGTAGCACATTTAGGGTTTTAGTGCTTTTAGGCCACAACTTTTAAGAAAATAGACAGAATTCCTAATGATGAAAATGATGATGAATTATTGCTTCCTTGGTCAATAGATAGTGAAATTGTCATGTCATCATGTTGATAAATTGATAACTAGCTGATAACTTTGTTTCCAAAAGAAAATGAAAAACAAAGAGTAGATGATTGATATGAATTTGTGATAAATTTGCGTTCTGCAATAGAAAACAAATAGTACATTGATTTGATTGAAAATATATTTGCATTCATGATTGAAATACAAATAGGATGATAATTTGATTATGTGATAAATTTTCTTTTTTGAAAAAGAAAAAAAAAGTAAAATGATGATAGAGTAGATTGATGTGATTGGTAGATAGATTTTGTATTGATGTCCTAATATGAGTCACTTAGATAGAGCATTTGATATGGTTCACTGATATGAGTCATTGATTGATATGGGTTGCCTGATATGAGTGAGTTATATAGATATGAGTTTGATTGATATGATTCTAATAGATTGCTTTTGTGATGACCAAAAATAGGAGGTTTTTAAAAACCTTCAGAAATTAGAGTGTCGTTCTATAGGGTGGGATAGGATTTGAGATTTGACACCTATAGATATGTAGCTAATTGTGAGTTGTTGGTTGGGATCTTTATTGTCAATGCCTCTGTTTGAGCCAATAGGGGCATGTTGACTGCATTAGTAGAGAGGTGGCATTTAGAGAATAATACCTTTCATTTGTCGACTGGTGAGTTGACAATCACCCCAAAGGATGTCTATAGGATTTTGGGGATCCCGATAGTAGATTCCCTTGTGGTCTATGATCACAAGGAGGTGGGTGGGATAGATGCACTCAAGAGAGTGTTCAAAGATTCACACATAGTAGGATACTGGGTGTCGTGGGTAGATGTCCAAGGATATCCGTCGTTACCTACAGTGTTGGGCACTTTTATTGGAGGCTTCCTTTGTCTGGATTGTTGGTCAAAGGGGTTATTAGTTGGATCAGGTAGGATCATCGAGAAGACGATGGGTCAGCTGAGGAGATATGTCTAGGGGAGCTACATGTTGGCTCACTTGTATCATGACCTACACCAAGTAGTCTACAAAGGATCATCTAGTTTATCGTGTGGCATTACATTGCTCTAGATCTAGGCATGGGAGTATATAGATATTACCAAACTGTTGTGTCTGAGGGCTAGGCTGCCAAGAAAACCATATATGTATGCATATTTGTTTACACTTGTCCAACCCAAGCTGGGAAAGGTGGATTATTGGAGACAGACCTTGGACGACATGGATGTAGTGATATGGAGACTATATACTAATTTCAATGTATGGGACACAGATTCCTTTGAGATTTTTTTGTAAGTATACCTAGGTTTTTGATAGGGCACACACCTTTTATCATAGAGATAATTTTTGGCTTTGTGAGTATAGAGGCAGTTCGGTTTCACACATGGTATGCCTCAGGGTTTTGCACACTATGGATGGTGCAAGGATGATCCTGGATGGGGTCCTTGCATTTTTTACGAGGTCACATATACTGAGTATATGGAATTGCAACCTGAGGTATTGGATTTGAGACCTAATATTATGGATGTCAGCTTGTTAGAGGAGTATTCAGTGTACTATCACACACATTCATTTCCACGGTTTACATATCCAGATGATCCAACACCCATTTTGGTGGTACCTCAGCTAGGAGTTGGGAGACAAGAGGATGTGGTAGGTGGTGAGTAGGAGGTTGTTTGGGGAGAGGAGGAGGAGAGTGCTGATGAGAAGGAGATCTTAGATGATAGTGATGGGGATGACAGTGGAGAGGGCAGAGGTGGGGAGCAGAGGCCTGTGAGATTGAGGCCAAACTTTTTGAGTAGTGTGTGGGTTATGCGGAGGCCTATGACTAGTATCAGATGGAGGACAGTGATCAAGTTTTCCTCCACATCATAGTAGGGACAAATAGATACTCTATAGGCCTAGGTATAGACATTGCAAGGACAATAGGCACAATTGTAGATCCAGTTGTGGGTATGTGCAGGATCATGGTATGCCAAACAAGCCCTTAAGTGGCAATGAAAATTCAAAACAATTAGAGTTAGGAAACTTGATGTAAAAATTTGAATAAGTTATCTATATTATTTCAAAAACATGTAAAAATAGATTCTGTGCGAAATTGAATGTAGTTTCTAAACTACTAGGTTTATTTTTTAAAAAACAAAATCTATTTGGTGAAAATTTAAAATTTCAATGCAGTATTACTTAAATTTCAGGAAAAAATTAAGAAGTAGGTGTCTGTCTGACCACCCTAACCATAATAAAATGATAATATTTTTTTATGAGATTTTAGATGAATGGCGGAGACTCATGTCGGATGTGATGCATTATTTTTGTAATTTTTTCCATGTAAATAATTAATTATGAATTTTTATTACAACTTTTTAAAATATAAAAGCTTCGTGTCGACCACCTTAACACGTCAAAATTTCATGAAATTCAATTTTTTAATCCTATAGTATGCAAAGCATAGAATGTGGCCATGTTTGGATTCAAAAAATATGATATCATTGAAAGTTATAAATGTTTTACAATCACCTATCAATCAAGACTTTTGTCATAATTCTAGTAGAAAATAAATAATAATAATCTATTAAATTCAAAATAAAACATAATTTATATTGGCAAAAAGCTAAGAATCTCCTCTACAAACCCTTTTCATTTTATCAATTTTGGCTAAAAATAAAGTCATTAGCCACATGGGCGAAGTCCGAAAAAATAAAGCTGTTAAACACACTTTTTGTGTTGACTTTTTAGGATTGGTATCTCCTAACCAAACACCAAAGCAAACCCGAGCCTATTCCCTAGGCAATGAATTTTGTGTTAGACATATCGAATATTGGATTTAAATCAGATATCTGATTTGAATCAGATATCCGATCTGTTAACATAGCATTTTAAAAAATGTCAAGACTTTATAACATATGCAATATATCTCATTTGTAGTTTATAGTTTATTTTAATATATTTAGTTTATAATATATGATTTGGTTTATATGTGATTTTTAAATAGTTTATAGTTTATAGTTTATGTTAATATATCTAGTTTAGAATATACAATATTATTTATAATTTAATATATATAATCTCTTACAAAACTATATAATATATAATATATTATATTATTTTGTATAATATGTTTAAAT